>JAUZNJ010121798.1:0-19051 GCA_034780135.1 Jordanella pulchra
CCAGACTCCATTCATCTCATCAAGTGAGTCTAGTCTTAACCTGATGACTTGATGGGATGACTGGAGTCTGGTTGCTGCTGCTGCTGCTTGGGTGGAAAGAAAACCAGCAGCCACACGGCGCTTTCTGGAATCACTTTGACACTCCTGGTCTACAGCCTCCAACCTCTTGTAGCTTCCATTCAACCTGGACCTTCTTTAGTCATTCTTCCATAGACAATATTTTATTTTTTACATATGAGACTAATAGTCGCCCTTCTTCTCCCTGATCCTTGGATCTCTGCAGCTCCTCTGAAGTTACGTATTTTATGTTTCTCCGAGAAATTCTGGCTTTGTCCAGTCTGTCCATGTCCTAGTATGATTACAGCTGTTCCACGTTTAGAGGAGGGAAGGTAAAATAAGGGATGCTGTTCTACAACCAAACCTTAAAGGACACTTTTCTGATTTTAGTTTTATCCTGATGCATCTCATTACTTCAGGTAGATAAGTCACCAAAAGGTGTGTTAGTCCTCTGGACGGTTCTTCCTTGTTGTTTCACAGTAAGCATCCATCAGAGGACCAAGCATCGGTTGTTACACTTTAGGGATGACCGTCCTTTTTTGCTTTTGTGAACAGTTTGGTTTTAATATCACAGATAAATTTAGTTAATCCACAATGCAAAGTTTCTGTTTTGTTTAACTGTAACTCCACAAAATGAAGTGTCTTTGAGAAGAAACAACATTTTTACCAAAGTAGAACCCATCCAGAGGACTGACTCAGCTGTCTTAAATTTTCTCTCCAGTTCAAAAATCGCACGCATCTTTCCATTGGTTTGTCAAATAAAACCCCATTAAGTGTTGTTTGTGGTTGAAACCATTTAAGGTGTTAATCTCCATGCTGCCACTTCAAAGAAAACTATCCGACGTTGTGGTTTGTAGTTAAAACCGAAGGTTTCTGAAGAAAAGTCCATCATTTCGTAAACATTGCCATTTATTTTCCAGAGCATAATTTTGTCCTGTAACACTGTAGAGATTTAAGGCACTAAAGAAGCTGTTGCTCATACCTGGATCATTTGTTTTTATGTAAGGTGGCCATTTAAGGGTGGGGATGGTACCTTGTTGGAGTAAGACCAAGGAAAATTACCTTTGGTTCAGCTGTTTTGTCCAAAGTAGACCAGCCGCCTGAGATTCCCTCCACTGACAGGATATCACCTGTTACCTCACCTTAGACACCATCAGAGCCTTTGAAATGTGGATTCCTATGAGGATCTGGATTTCCTTTATGCTTTCTATCTTTTCTTTCAGAAAAACCCACCCACGACTCAGGCAGTATTGTAAAAAAATTAAAAAGGGTCCATAAAGTAGTTTTGCAGAGCAGCAGAAATGTGACACTTTTTAAAGTTGTCTTGTTCTGCCTTTAATTTAAAGCAGGAGTAAAGTAGAAGAGAGCTCTCTTGGCTTTTTCATAATATTCCTCCAGGGCCTCTTTTCGCTCCATGTCGACACTATTAATTTAATTTAATTCTTCATTCCTGTTCTTCCCTGTGAAGGAGATTTTTCCCTTCCTCTTTTATACCTGGAGGTCTGTAAAGGACAATGAGTGGGGTCTAAAGGGAAACATTCACCTGTTTAAAAACTGATACCTTCTATGACCAGATAATTCAGTAAATTTGACGTTTCTTTAGTGAGCACAATCCCATTGAGTCACCAAATCATTTTTTGGGTTTAACCTTCTGTGTTTTCATCTTAAATAACAATAGTTGATGAAAAATAAAAAGCTGCTGAGTCTGTAATCCTGGACTGTGAATAATTTGTGTGACGGTACGGTTCTGTCCAAGTAAAGGTTCTAAGGACGCTGACTCCTCTAACGGCTGTTATTATGCTACTTCATTGGCTTACGTTGGTTTTCATGTGATTACTTCAGATTATTTTCTAGTAGCTCTTTTTTTCAACATGTCTATTTTGTAAAAGCAGTTTTATCTCAATCTTTAAACCCTAATTGTTGTGTTCAGGTCTCAGCTGCCTAAATCAGATGAAATAAAATGCATTTTTCTACACTTCATAAGCTGTACTTCCTTTAGTGTTTTTCTTATGATCTTATGAATATTTAACATCACTTGTTTTCTGACCCTGTATATATAACCAATGTGGTTGACTTGTACATACACAATCAATAAAGCATCATAAAGCAGACTGGTACCTGGCAGAGGTGGATAATCCAGGTCCATAAAGTTAAAAACCTATAAATACAGAGATCAGTTACAACCATTTGCATTTCCAGCTCCACAATGCTAATCACCTGAGGGGTTAATCATCTGGTGAACAGGATGAAGGAAAATAAGGCAGGGATTTTACTTTCTGGACCTGGATTATCTACATCTGACAACTGGGCTTGTTTGCTTGTTTATGATGGGAGATTTTCCAGTACATACTTTTGAGTAAATTTTCTATGTTGAACAAATAGTCTCTACATTTAGTATTGCTCATGAGCATTTTTATAAATATCTGCAACTTAGAAATGTTATCAGGTGTCAACACAGAAATGTTACATGTATGCGCTCAATATCAGTTTTAGAAAGTTCTTTAACCTAAAAGTCCTTTCTGAAGAAGTATGATCTCTTAACTTTCTAATTTGCTGAGGTCACTCTCTTCTTCTTATGAATCCTCTGTTTCTAAATTAAAAGCTTGGAAATTGGATTTGCAGGATGAGATAACTGTGACTCAATGGGGACAAGCCTGTATGATAGCCCAAACACAGACAGGTAATACATGTTTTATAATGCATATACTACAGCAATGAAACTTAATAAATGCAACATGCACATTGCAGATACTTATATTAGTCGTGGAGTAGAGAAAGGAACTTTATTCACTGTCTTTGGTCTGATCCCAAACCTCAGGAATTTGGGGGAGAAGTTAGAGACATTCAGCAGGAAATGCTGTCAATTAAATGACAGTTCAAACCTAAGTTTTTTATAATGGGTTTATATCCCGAATGAATTTATATTCCCTGTTTTAAAAAGATCTCCATAGAGTTATTGCTCTATTAGATTATCTCCATGTTTACCAGTGGAAAAAAATAACCCCTACTTTAACATGTAAACTGGACATTGTTGAAGGATTTGGTGATGTTTCTTTAACTATATGAAGAACATCAGTCGTAGGTATCTGGGACAACAATTCCTACCTGATGCAGTTTCACAACTACATGCTGTATTGTATCACCTGAAGATTCCCAAATACCCTAAATCTGCTGTGTACTATACCTTGTTTTATATTGTTACATTTTCACAAAGATATTTTTGAAAAAACAAAACTGAAATCTGTATTTTGGGAGTCAGGAGATCCATAGAGGGACTCTGTGCTCAGCCAGAGCAACAGAAAGAGAAAACAGACGGGAACGCAAAGGATCCCACCCAGGCTCTGTGTGTGTCGGCCATTTTGTTACCTAATGCAAACCCTACCTAATCCTTTCTATAGAAAGGATCGTTTAACAGGTTATTTCAATATACTGTTAGCAGATTTAACAGTCTGCCATTTGATCACACTTGATCACACGTTGTTATGTTGTTAGCTGTTTTCTTGGGCTGAACAACGTTGGTGTTTCCAGGTGAACTGATGCTGATTGAGTTCTGTCGTGTTCCTTGGTCCTCATGACGATGTTTATTTACTACTGTTGGCAATAAAAACCTCTTCACAGGAGAGCTGGATTTAAAGTTAAAATTGTGAACAGCCCAATAACCTCTAGACAGCCGGTTCCAGTAGACTTTTATCTAGGAGGATCCGTGAAAAATAGGAAACAAATGTGTGCAGCACACTTTTTAGAAAGGTGTGGGTAAGAACCATCATTTTTACTTCACAATAATGTCATAATTAATCTGGTTCTGTCACAATTTATGTAAATAAGACTTATATAAGTTTTATATACATATATACGTTTTGTACATGATTGGAGATAATTTTAGGAATCCCTGATCTTTTGTTGTGCCATTATCCTGCCCATTAAGACTGGCTAAAGAGAGCACAGAGTCAAAGCAGATAAAATCTCATTAAAATCCCTTTAATTTGGGAGAAAAACCTTGAGAAATCATTGATAAACTAATTCATGTGAGGTGTGGACAACTGTTCATGTATCAAGGGGTTGTGATCAATCTGCTCACATTTCCTTTTCTAAACATACACCTGTTTCTGTTTATTATATTGATCCCTGAGGGATCAATGAAGATGAAGGAACAATTGCAGACGAGTGGAGAAGACCTTGGAAAAAAAGCCTTGCTGTGTTTTGTCTGTGTTTCCCAGGGGAACAGCTAAGAGGCTTTCCCTTTGCTCCTGCTTACTCTAATCAATAACTTATATCACATAATGGAACCCAGAGCATTCCCAAAGTGACGGCTAGAAGAAAGAAAAGGTAAGCATGAGCTAACGGGTGCTGCTCGGTAACGCTTACACACACAAACGCAATTATTTGGACATGAAGAGAAGTGAGCCAAAGGTTTGTAACTGTTTCTACATCTCCCCTTTATCACTGGCACTTTGTTATCCTCCTGGTTTTAGGGAGGATGTGTGAGGAGAAGCAAAGAACCTTTAGCAGGTCATCTTTAGCAACTGCAACACCTTGGAAGCCGCCCTAAACTGCTTCCAGTCATTGCTGCATTCATCCCTCTTCCTCTCCATCGCTCGGCTGCCAGTCTGTCCTGTGTGTCTGTCGCATTATGTCTCTGTCCATCCATCGTTTCATTTTGCTGTCCTCTCTCTTGCTCTCTCTTTGCTGTACCTGAGCTGAATTATGATCTATAGTCTTAGCAGATACATTGTGATTGATTGGGCTTTTCAGCTAACTAATGAATTGGCCCCTCAAGGACGTGTAGCGGGCCAGCTTTGGTAATAATGTGGACTCTGCTGAAGGCAGCTTAAAGACTCCTGACACCACAGATTTAGCGCTTACACTGTTTATTTGGATTTGGCCTTAGCAGTGAGCTTGTTGGGGTTTAATTCTCAAATAGCTTCCAATTGCATTGCTAATAGCTTTTTGGATATTGTCTCACAGTGTGACACTTTTCAGCAAACTTATGTTTGTTTTATGATGACTTTGCAGATTTTGTTTCTCAGAGTGAAAACATCAGAGCTTGAGAAGCACTTCAAACTTATTTCTCCATTTTATAATCAAACGTCTCCTTCCTCTCTGTAGAGGTCATAAAGGCACTGCTCCTCCCTTAGACGCTTCTCTCCAAGGATTTGGACCATTTATTCAAATACAGAGGTGGAACAGATTTCACACATAGAGAAGATTAAATCAATTCATATCTGAATATCTATTAATAGTATTTCAGATTTTTCATCCGTGCAGAAAGCTGCCCTCTGTGGATAAAGCATGAAACAAGGTCAGACAAATCTCTCTATAAATAGAAGCAGGTTGGTTTGCTTTGTCCCTTCTTGATCACTATCCAACCATCCAGACTGACTGTCTCTACCAACAGCAGTAACTTCTTAGCAGTCCTGTTTAAATGACTCCATTGCTAACAGTGCATTTAGCAGAAAGTTCTACTTTCTGCATCTTTAAATGCTGATAGGATTCAGATAATAAAATTCAAGGTGTATTTACCTTTAGTGATGAAGGAAAACACCCCATTATATTCTGTTAAACTGGGCTATGCTGACTTGTTCTACCAGCTTATCCCTCTTGGTGAATAAAAAAAAAAAACGTGTCTGCACCGTCTGCAAAGGTCTGTCACGCTCAACCAAGTGTGTGGGTACAGAGTAGAGTCAGAACCAGATGCACTGCCATCTTGTTAATTGAGTTTTTTACTCTGCTGATAAATGACACAGAAACAAATTCATCTCATCATAGAAAAGAAGAAAACACTCTCAGAGCTAGTGTGGATTTCTTTAAAGGAGACATAACCTGCTGTTTTACTCATACAATCCTTCGGAAATTGACTATCAATTCGCCTTTGATCATTTGTTAGAGAACAAAATGTAAATGTCTCATTCTGACCTTTTTTTTTTTACCTTTTTTGTAACTTGGGAGGAAACACACAAGAATCTGTGCCTTAATGTGGATGTAGCATTAGCGACATAAGCAGTGAGCCCTGGTGGGTTTGCTGCAGCTAATCCGTCTCTTACACAAAAAGAAAAAACGTCTCACATGCAGCATCTGTGTGTGGCGTGAAGATCACTGACAATAAAGGTACAGTTCCGTTTTCCTGCTTCCAACAGATCATCTTCAGGACAAAATGTTCCCTCATCTTCTAATAAATCCCAGTCTGGGATGGAGGCCCTCAGGAAGTGAGTATAAGTGTTTGTCAACTTTAACGTGATTCCTGACTTTTCTGGGTGGTTATAGGCCATAGCTGCAATTCAGTTCAATTCAGCTTATTTATATGGCGCCAATTAACAATACTGGAGGCTTTCAGCTGTGAGGAACTGGTAGCTTTAGCAGCTCCAGATCCGTTCAGGATTATTCTAGCCTAAGAAAACAAAACTTTACAGCTGCGTGTGTGTGTGTGTGTGTGTGCACAGTGTTTCCTTACCTGCAGTGCTTTCATGCTCTCATGTTCCCTGTTCTCCGTCTCTTATCACTCGCTCTCTCTCTCCATCAGCTCTTTACTCTCCTGTTTGCCAAGCCAGCCGGTGTTGACGAAGCACGAGCTGTTCAGTGTGTGTGTGTGTGCTGTTGACAGAACGTAGATATTTAATTGACACCCACTGAGAGAATTATACAAGCTTCCAAATGCTCTCTCTCTATGTGTATGTTTAATATTTTTGGGTTTGTATGTGTGTGCCCACACATAACAGCAGTGCTTATGTGAGCAGGTTCTCAAACTGTTTTTGGAGTAGTTTACTGATGCGGATCATATCACCATTTCTTCTCCTCTTTGCTGCTCTTTAAAAGTCATATTTCCTGTTTTTTGTGCCATCCAAAGTCAGCTAGTTGCATGTAAAGAAGATAACATACGAGGAAGATGAAATATTGCCTTCAACAGTTCAGAATATGTGTTAAAAAAAATTTTTGCACCAAACATCAGAGCTCCTATATACAAATTGCAAACATTTCTGCCGGATGCTTTCCTCCTTTAGGTAGTTTTTGGATTATCACATCATCTGGTTTGGTGAGATACAAAGAGGCTGGGAGATTACAGACCTCAAGATCATGAGGAAAGACCGATGTTAGCACCTCCTCAGCAAGAAAAGTCGCTATTGGTTGTCCTAAAAGGTACTAGATGATTCTATCAACCAATTTGCTTAATGTCATCCAGCTGCATGAGGAGATCCTCCTCTGATTGCTCATTTTTGTGGGTGTCTGTCAAAGCAATGCAGAGAAACTGGTATAGAATAAAGCTTTAATAGACACGAGTAAAGAAAATACATAGAAATCAGCCATGTAGTTCCACACTACATAGCAGTTGGTGGCGGTAATTCACCGTTACTTGTTTGCCAACCACCAAAAAAGCCTCATGAAGAAGAAAGTAGTGAAGAGATATGCAGAGACAGCAGGAGCAGAAATGGAGAGATATAAAAAAAAGCACCAGTTTATTTTTTTAAAGAATATTTTCATTATCCCACTTTGTAATCTAGATTTAGTTTTGCACATGTGCATTTCATTTGCACACTGGAGTGGAAATAGAAAGGTTCTCTCTCTGCTGCAGCACAGGAAGCCTGTAAGACAACAGAGGATAGAGAGAAAGAAAGAGATGCAGGCAGGGGTAACTGATCCACTTACTCCACGCTCAGGAGGACAGAGTTCAGGTCTTTCATCTGTTGTCGCCAAAGTCTCCATTAGCACAGAAAAAAGTTACTAGATTTGGTGCTAAAGATGTCTGAAAACTCTCAAAATACAGAGACAAAAGGGCAACGTGGGAAAGACACCAGAGCGTCTTGTTTTGAAGATATGGTTGGAGCTGCCGATGTATGGAGTGAACTTTATTCCTTGTGGCCCCCGTAGGGTCCAGACCCCCTCTTTAGGAACCCCTTGGAACAAACCTTGGATCTTTGCAGCAGATGGTTGATCTTAGTATTTTAAAAAATAGGGTCAACAGAGAATGGCTTTGAAAGGGTCACCATCAGTGGTGTAAATAAAGTTGTCATAGGTCAAAGCAGAGTAAGCATGGGAAGCCACCAGTATATCTCCAGACCAAGTTTCGAACTAAAACCAAAACATATATCCCAAGTTAAGTTCAAAGTAAAGCTCTGCCAGTCTTTAGAACACTTTCATAATATATAAATACATAATACCTGTGAAAATTCTGTCTTCCGGGTCATGGCAACCACAACATACTGAAACTGGAGGCAACCAGATTTTTGCTCAGTTTCCTGAAGATGTTTCCTCAACCATCCAGGAACCTTTATCCATTCTGTTGGCTCCACCAGATCCATCTGTAGTTGGAGCTCTGAGCTTTCATTGTTTATATGATTAGTCTTTGAATCATATCTGGAGGTCGTATGTAATTTGAAAAAATAAATCTGAACACTTTGGTCTTCAAAGATGCTTCCTTTGTTTCTGAGGTGAAGCTGAATCTTTCCCAGAGTTCCTTGCTCTCCTGTGCCGCTCTATGCACTTGTATAGTTTCTGCAGTCTTCACTGCACTAGATTGCATAAACAACGCCGCTCAGCTTAGGTTTGGGGTTCTGTCTTTAGGATGTCTTTGTCTCAGGCTGATGTTGAGTTTAGAGGAAATCCTTCTGAGTTTCTCAGAAATGTTTGACAAATATGGAATTAGAATATTTATTATCTCTCCGTTTTCTCCTCTGTGTTTGATGCTGTGCTGTTCTTGCTGCTTGTTGTTTTGTCCGACTTGACAAACGCCCAGTTTGAATAACCGCGTTTCAAGTGATTTCCTGGCATGTTTTTGTTCTTTTTGTTTCTCTTCTGTATTAAGGGTATATTGTCAGCCCGGTAACTCAGAGTTCTGATAACAGTTTTTGTTTTCCAGTGAATGATGGAAGTCAAAATGCACATACCTGCTTGCATAATAGTAGAGGATTAACATTAGATGTGCTGCTGAGGTTCAGCTTGGACTCACTGCCTGTTTGGGATTCTGAAACATTCATGGCTATGAGATTATAGCTCATCTTTAGCTTTGATTCATCAATAAAAACACAAACAGGCATCCAACGCCTCAACTTGTGCACACTAAGGTCACATGCACATTGAGAGTGCAGGTGTCTTGTGTAGAATGGGACCTGCAACCAGTTCATCAGGATTATGATCCTACTTTTAACTATTCTGTAGAGTGCAGACCCCTGCATGCTGGCGGGCAGTAGCGTGGAAACAATGGGAGTAGCTTCCTCATGCCTGCTAATTATTATTATTATTATGATTTCCTGCTGCCCTTCATGGAGGCTGGAAGTTAATATATAAACTTTTTATGTAGTAAATAATTATAGTACCATAATATATTATGTATCATTTTTTGCTGCAAGTTTTGATCTTTTAAGTTAATGTAGGTATGAATTATAAACAGTTTCTTCATGGTTCAGTAAGAACATATTTAGTGGCATAATGATCACAGCTCTGTCACTTTTCATTGCATTTTTTATGTAAACCTACTGGACTGTTAACACTATCTGTAAATATACGTATTCTAGTTCGGTTTTTTTTTTTTTTTTTTTACAGATTTTTAGTCCTATCACTCTGCTGAACACATTTAAAGCAGCAACACCACCCAGGCTATTGCTGCTTACCGTGTGCGTCCTTCATGAACAAACCCATCGTTGTCCGTTCACTACTTCCAGCAGGATAACACGGCATTTTACAAATCTGAAGATCATCTCGACCCAGTTCCTTTACTGCACTGCTGTGGCCTCCATAGACAGCAGATCACAGTCCAATAGAGCACACGTGGGATGTAGCTGAGCGGCAGCTTTTTCTTTTATCATCAATCATCTAAAATGAGTCAGAACAAGGAGAGAAGATGTTTTGATAGTAAAAGTGGTTTTCTGTAAAGGTATTGATGGGGGTTACAGAACAAAAGCATTATTTAACAAAAGGATGAAAGAGGAAACATGGTTCTGTTGTTTCTGTGTGGTGTGGTTTACAGTTCTGTAGCCTTGGTTTGTGGAAAATGGCAGAAACAGCAGCTGATATTAGATCTAAACTGACAAAAACATGATCACTGTTAAAACCAGGTTATTCTGTTTCTGCTCAGAGTGTGAAAAGTGAGAACAAATCTGTCAGTGTTAGACATGTCATTAATGTGGTTTAATCCTTTAAGCCTCAGGCCAATCTCCACTGGGGACGCTTTCTCAAATTCAGTCAGCAGCAGCTTCACAACCAAAGGCGACAAGCTCAACTGGTTCCAACCACATACACACCAGAGCAAATTAAGATGTCCTTGCTACAGGCTAACATAGACATGAAAGACAGAAGTGTTATTTTTCAAAACACTATGGTAATAAAAAAACTCTCAACCTTATCATCTTCATACCTCACTGTTGTAGTCTCTTAGATTGTTTGTGTTTCTAATAAATATGCTATGTTTTTGTTTCACTGAATATTAAATATAACGGACACTACCCCATAAAACCTGTTACTACTAGCAGGATGGGCTGTGCTGTTGCCCTTTGAGAATGACTAAACATGGCTGCCTCACACTTAAACTTGAGTAGATTCCGAATGTTTCAAGTTTCATGACAATAATTCATGTAAACAACGAGGATATGATTTTGTCCATCGATTTTTAATCCACCTAATTAACAGGACTAATCTAAATAGAAGTACAAGTCATCAAAAAGATTTGTTTCCAGTAATGATATAAAATGTACAGTTACCATCAGCAGTGAAATTCACTCATCCTAGAGTTAAATATTAGCATATTTAGATCCTTTGAGGATTTTTAAAAAAATCTTTCAACTTGCATTCTTGAAACATGAACAAAGTGTGACTTTCTCTCTGTATTTATAGGTTCATACTGATAAAAAGGTAAAGACAAAAGACGTCAGGAGCGACCATTTAGATTTCTATCATTCTGTGAAGGGATAATTTAAAGGTCATTATTCTACGGTGAGAACGACAAGTGCAGATCATTGACAGCAGCTGTAGACCTTTGGTGAAGTGGATGTAGACAGCTGGGGTCCTACTCACTGGATAGACAGAAAATAACTTCACCTCAGGCTCAGCAGGTTCAAGTTAGCATTTATGGCAGAACAATTAGTTGACAGCTAAACCAGTACGGTTTGTTTGAAAGCATCAATAAAGTTTGGAGGTTTGGTTTTTGGATGACAAACATTAAGACTGGATGTCATTAGAAAATAAAAGAACATTTTTTCTCCCAAAGCTGAGATCCATGTTCAACAGAAACACAAGGCAGCATCATCCACCAGGTGGGGTGGAGGAGAGATAATGATCTGGGCTTACCCTGCATCTACTACCAAGAACTCATTAAAATAATCATTGGTTTCTGTTTGAAGCTGGACTTTCCTGAATTTAAGGATGGTTGTGTTAGAATTCAGGCTCTGCCTTCTTTCACAGCTGATTACATCACAGCGCTGAAGTGACGGCGTCTTCACAGCAGGTTCAAGCTGACGGTCAAGCAGAGCCGGCCAGGTAGTTTATTCCCCCAAAGAAAAATGATGGTCTGTGCTTATAAAGGGGACTCCAAAGCACTCTCAAAGCTTTTAGGGATACAAATCTGGATATTAATGCAGACATGTAAGGATGGCAGAGGCTCAGATCACATGTTGTACCCTGCTGCCCTTGCCTCCTCTCTAAAAGTGCTAAAAAGCTGTGTTCATCATGATTAATACTAAAACATAAACTTTACAGTAAATCATCCGTGAACATGCAACCGGAAAGGGAGCATGACATCAGCCAGCGCTGCAGATGTGTGTTTGCATTGTAGTGGAAACAATTTCATCTGTGTACAGAAGCTCTTGTTCATTTTCTTTGATTTATGGCCCCCGCTGTTTTTCCTGCACATTTCTATATTTATATGAGCCAAGTGTTTATATTCATTATATCAACCTGTTTTTGAATGATGTTGAGGCGTGAAGACAACAACAGGTCCAGCTGAAGACCTCCTTCACCTCTGTCATCAGAGGTCATGATTGGTGGGAACGTTTACATCCTCTAAAGGCAGAGAGAAGTGACCTCTGTCAATAAATGATTGAGAGTTTCAGGGTAAGATGAGTGCAGAAGATGGCAGATACCAGAAACACAGCCATCGAAATAGAAAGTTCCCATATAATTAAACGTCTGCACTCAGCCTGAAAGTCAATCCACAGTGATTCATCGTGATGCGTGTTCCTCTGTAAACACTCTCCACTCAGTGGAAATGACTAATCTCTCTCTGCACCGTGCTACTGTTTATGCTGCTGGTTATTTGTTTCAGTAGTAATTAAGGTTAAAAGTCAGAGAGCTCTTTAATGAAGAGAAATGATGACTGTGGTAAACTTTTCCTCTAGGAACCATCTATAGAAGAAGAAAACTGTGCGACTTGAGTTTTTTAATTGTGCATGTTGAACTTTATGAATTTCTGATTTCATAAGTAAAGTTTGGAAGTACAACAGTTGATGCGTTAAATTTCAACAATTCAAATATTTTAACCTTAATTAAATGGAATAAGTCATTATTGGTAGTAATGCAAATTTCTTCTGCTTTTCTAAAGGTTTTCTCAAGTCATTTCTCCAACATATTAAACAATATTGCCCCAATATTGCTTCCGTACATGGTTATGCGTTTAAACGCTACACAAACACCACACCCCGACATTACATTTTTACCAGATGTACGTAACAATCCATGAAATCCACACATACAAAGAAATTAAACCATATATGTCCAGAAATTAAGTTTTTTATATTAGTTTCAAAGAAAACAATAGGTAATGGCATGTTTGCACGCTCACCATACGAGACTCCATTCCTGAAGAAAAAGCACATTGAAGCTCATTTAAAGTTTTCTGCACAACATTTAAAAAAACCTTTGAAATACTGGAAGAATCTAGTCTGGTCAGATGAGACCAAAATTCAACTCTTTCTTTTTTTAGTTGCAGGAATTATTTCTCTGTACAGAAGGCTTTTCGAAGCTGTCACTGCCAACAAAGGCTTTTGTACAAAGTATTAAATACATTTCAGCAAGCATATTCAATACTTTATCCCTATGCCATTACACATTATTAAACAAAACTTTATTTCTGAACATCTATGGTTTGATTTCTTTGTATGTGTGAATTACATGAATTGTTACCGACATCCGGTGAAAATGCCATTAGTCATCATTAAT
Organism: Jordanella pulchra; assembly: GCA_034780135.1. Taxonomy (NCBI): domain Eukaryota; kingdom Metazoa; phylum Chordata; class Actinopteri; order Cyprinodontiformes; family Cyprinodontidae; genus Jordanella; species Jordanella pulchra. Next base: position 13,195 of record JAUZNJ010121798.1, read on the forward strand.
AGCACCTCTAGAAATGTATTTACTAAGGAAAATGGTGGCATGTTAAATGCTAATTTTACCCGCTGTAAATTGACTAAACTTGGATTGGAGGAGCTAGTCAGTAACAATATTGGTGAAGTATTTCATAAATCCACATTCAAAGCAGTTCTAAATAGGAAACGTATTTCAGTTTGAGGTATAACTGCAAAATAATAATCAAATAAAGGTGTCGATTAGAAAAAAAAAAGTTAAACTTCCGAACATACCAAATAGGAAGTTTTTATTATTTGTTTTCTTTTTAGTTGCAGGAATCCTTTTTATACATCAACCAACTTTACAGAAAAAGAATATCTCAGTCTAGGTATGTTTATGTTATGACTCTTTGTAATTGAAATGATCCATGATCCAAGTCATTCAACAAAATGTTCATTGGAGAGTCATTTATGAGACATGAACAGATTATTATGAGCCATTAACATCCCATAATCCACCAACTCTCCTAGCTACTAATCATGCCCATCCTTTCACAATAAACAACCACAGTAGCTGCAGTCTGTAGCTCACAAACTGGTTTTATTTTACAGTTCAACAAGTTGTGATAAAACTGTACTATGACTCATTCCAAGTCAAATATCAAGTCTGAGGTTACTTTTCCATAGAGTTAGTCTCTCAAACCAGATGACGGTTGTCTCCTGGGTAGTGTTTCCATACATATTTATTTTAGTTTAGCTTCGGTTCCACTGCAGACCTAGATCCCTCCTGTCTACACCCACTACTATTATGGCTTCCTGTCCTAATCGTTCCCTAGGTAACAATCACATAAGGTCAAGAATCAGTTTTCTCAACAGTCCTTCATTTATAATTAGAAGAATCATTTAATTAAATATTAATAACCAAATAATATTTCATTTACCTCTTGGATTTGCATTGTGGATTGGGTTGAACACACTCAAGTTGCTTTGAATTAATCAAAGCCTATTTGACCTCATTATAAACTCTTTGAGATAAACTTTGGTTCTCAAACATGAATTCATGCTAAACTGTGGTATCATCATTTCATTTAATGATTATTTATTCCCACCATTTTTACTTGTCTTTCCCTCTATATGTATATAACAGCTTAGGTTAGTGGAGTTTCACTAGCTCAGTTTACTTTTATAACTAAAATATGTGTAACTGGGGCTGAATTATTTCTTTTAATAAATTCCTTTATTTTTAATGGACAAAAATACATGAATGAATAAATATCTTATGTTTACAGATCTAACCTCTGTACCGTAACTTAAGCCTGAATCACACTTTCACGTGTTTCCCTGTGAACACACACTGGCCTTATGTTCACAGGGAAAAACATTACAGTTCAATATTTACTTGATTAAATATTAAATATTATAAAGTCACATCATTGTAAATTATCCTAATGTAGCTCATCACCGTGAGTGTGTGCGTCGATGGGTGAATCACTAAATGCAATGTAACACTCAGGAGTCTCTTGACTTAAAAGGCACTATATAAGTACAAACCATTTACCATTTAAGCAATAAAAGTAGTGTTTAACCGAAGCACAGCACTTTATAAATTATACACACTCTAAACTCCAGGGAAAAGGTTAACTTTAACATTTTTCAAAGGGTATTCACCATCGTAGATGCATGTGTTCTACTGCTTCAGTAAAAAAACATCAACTGGGCAGAGAAGCTCTGGGCAAGATTAGAACCAGTATTCCAGCCATAAAGAATGATTATTTACACCAATCAAAGTGAAACTGAATTATAATCTCCACCAGGTAAGAGAAACATTTTGATTTAAAACATTCATTAAAATGAAGCCTTAAGGATATGTCAAAAGTTCACATGCAAACAAACCAGAAGCAATACCTTATTCCTTTAAAAAACTGTCAAATTTCCTCCAAAATTAGTCATTTTATTTAACCCTAACACCATTAATGATTTAAAACCTGTAAACAACAACCTTATTTTACCACAGATGGCTACATCAGACATCCTTTATGCAGAATCTATCACAAAGTTATCAAAGTTAACGGAAATATACAGATGTATGAGGTAATTACAATGTTGTGAAAAAATGCAAACAGTCTAAAATGCTTTAAGGTTTCCCCACAAAACCCCATCTAAATGGAAGTTCCCTGACTGACTTAGTGCCTACCAGGATGTCAATCATGACGACAGGAAATTACCCTGGATTGTAAAAAAGGTTCCTTTAGATTTGACACACGGGCTAAAACTGCAGGTGCAGCTTCAAGAATGAGAATATTGTGAAAACGTCAAGTGGCATTCATGTATTATTCACATTCATTATGAATAGAGTGGTATATTTTTAGGGCTTTATTTCCTATCATTTTTTATAATTATGGCTGACAGATAATGAGAACGCCAGATTCAGCGTCTCAGAAAAGTTTCATTTTGAAAACTCATATCCAATCCTAATCAGCTAATTAACTCCAAACACCTGCTAATGTTTCCTGAGCCACTAAACGGTCTGAGTGTGGCTCAGCAGAGCACTCAGTCATGGAGCAGAGTGCTGACTGGCCTGATGTACAGAGGACAGTTATTGACAGCATCCAGAGGGGAAGGGAAACCACAGAAGGTCATTTCTACAGAAACTAGTCTTTGCTGTATGCAGGCGTATTCATAGAAAGCTGAGTGAAAATGTGTATTAAGAAAAAGGACACGACAGATACAGCCTGGAGAGGATTGTCAAACACATTTCATCACAAAGAGTGGACTGATGCAGGAGTCAGAGCACTAAGAACAGGAACAGACGAATTCACTACTTAGCATCTTACCACCAATAATTTAAATGATTTTAACCCCTAAATGCACTAAAACAGCCTTAATTAAGATCACCGACGACATTCTCTTGGCAGCTGATTCTGGTCTTCTCTCCCTCCTCATCCTCCTCTATATACACTCTCCAATGCCATCTCTCTCTTGGTTCTGGTCAAACCTAACCGACCACAAACACAAAGCTTACTATTACTTACTGCTTCCATCATGGCTCAATCACGGGCCCAATTGTTTCTGTTATTTAATCTCCTCCTCTTGGATCCATCCTCCATCAGTTTCACTGCCATGTTGATGACAACAAGCTCTACCTGCTCTACCAGCTCTACCTCTATCCTGCAAACTGCTACAGACTGCTGGTTCGGAGAAGACTTTCATGAACTTAACTCAGACGGAAGAGAAATCTTTCAACTGGCCCCAGTTTCCTCCTCTCTAAAACCAGCAACTATTCACTCCCATTGCCTACTGATGGTGGTCGGAGGGCGGCTTCGCTTCTGTCAGTGGGCCCCAGGGCAGTGGTGGCTACAGTGTAGCTCACCACCACCAGCGTGTGTGCATGAATGGGGGAATGGCTGAATGTAGTGTGAAGCCAAATGCTATATAATTATAGGCCATTTACCATTTTACCATCAATAATCCCTCAGTCCCTACTTCTCTTTGGGTAAACAGTCATCCTGAACAGCACCCCCACCTTCCAGTTATCAGGTTTGCTTACCTCCACCTCGACTCCATCAACTGCCTCCATCCTTCCTGCAGCTTCAACTCCTCTTCAATCTTCACATTCAGCTCTCTGCCAGTCCTACTCAGCTTGCTCTCTGTGCCCCTCCTCAATCGATGTTAAGTCTTAGAAGAGGTGTTGGCTCTGGCAGCTGAGCCTCTGCTGGAATACAAACACTTTTGGGATAAACAAACTTTGCCCTCATTCTTCCAAAGTCTAGAACAAGAAACAGTGGCTTCGTTCTGATGGATGTTAGTTTCAAATGTTTCAGAACTCTGCTCCTCCAATCATCAACCTCCATCATCCACCATTTTAAAACATTTATAGTGACTCCCTTCAAATTCTGCATCCAGCTGAAGTTGCATCTCGACATGTACTGTATAACCTTGCCCTTCCTTAGTTGTCCAAACTTCTCCACATTCACACGCCCTCTCGCTCCCTCAGGTCTCCCTCTTCCATCGCCTCTCGACCGCCTCAGAACCATACTGGGGCGGGGGGGTCAGAGCTTTCTCTCACTTTCCCCCTCAGCCCTGGAGTCAGCTGACATCCACATCTTTTAAGCTCACATCCTCCCCCAGTTTAAAGGCTGCCTTGAAACATATCTTTTAAAACTACATATTCCTTCTAACATTCTGTTATTGGTGGGAGATTCTTGGTCCTTTACTGACGAATTTTCATTTTTTTAGTTCTTTTGTACAGTTTTCTCAAGTGTTTTTAAAGGCAATATCTTTTTCAAATAAATTGCATTTATCATTACTATTATTATTTGGGCCACAAGTTCTGTGTTTTCCTTGTGTGAAGCCCCTCCTTAACCAGGGACAACTTCTGAAGCTTCTTATCAGGTATGAGGAGGAAAAGAACTGGACCCATAGTCACAGAACCAATGTCCTGTTCTTGGTTTTTAGATGAAGTATAGATTTCAGTTGGAAATCAAGGTCCCAAAGTCTGGAGGAGAGCAGAGAATACTGGAATCCCTGTTGGTCGACGTTTCCACAGTCAGTGATGGTTTGGGCTGCCATCTAATCTGCTGGATCTGATCCACTGGGATTCCTAAGAGTCCAAAGTCAATGCAGCATCTACCAGAAGAAAACCATGTATTTCCTTCTGCAGACAAGCTTTAATGTCATCTTCTGGAAGGCCTGCCCCAATGCCAACCGAAAACCAATCAAGCCTTGAAATATTTCCCACCGTATCTAAAGAATCTATACATGACTGAACCTAATGAACTATCAAACATATTTCACCATATTCTGATGTTTTGAGCTTTTTTTTCACACTAGTTGTTGCTGGTTAATTTGATCACAAATAGCAGTCCTTTCTTATCCTAAAGCACAAAACACAGAATCAGATGCAGCCTTTCAAAAGAAGAAAGAGGGATTTATTGAATAGTAATAGTTTCGGCTTATTAATGAGATCATTTTATAAAGCAGCAGCTCCGCGATGGTATAACACAGACATTAAATCAGACAGACTATCAGGAACAAGCTCAGCAAACAGAGTTATGGAATGAGTTTAGGAACACTGTGTGTTGTTAATATTGGTGTTCTTCAACCCACCGCCTCCCACTCATCACACACTGCTGTGGTTACATCTGATACCATCTACTGGAGAAATCAACTTTCCCCTCTCAGTCTGCTGCTGAGCCTTTCACATAAAACACGGACGCCTTGAAGCTCCGCCTCACAGGGATCTGAATCTGAGTAGTGCTGGAATCAAGCTGACAGCAAAGATCTGGAGTGATATTTTATGAACATATTTTTGAAACATAAAAAAAAGATGAAACTAAAAACAAAAAATAAAATTTGAACAAAAAAGTATTTTTTTGAAACTAAAAAGAAATTGTTTAAAAAAGAAAAAGGATCTTTTTATAGGTAGCGTAAGCAGCTTACATCAGAGCAGCATGTTATTTTTTAAAACAAATCACAACAATATAGAGTATCAGTGATGTTTTAACCATTTCTAGTTCCCTCTAAGCTTCACTCTCCTCCATCTTTCACAATGAACTTTTTTGTTTTCAAAAGGTAAAAAAAAATTCAATTCAATTTAGTTTAGCTATATAGCGCCAGATCACAACAAGTGTCATCTGAAGGCACTTTACAGAGACAGTTCAATCATATCACACAGGTTAAGAATTGGTTGAATATTTTCTAAGAAAAACCAGCTGAATGCATCGACTCATTTACTGGACAGCAATCCCTCGTACCAAGCATGCATATAGAGACAGCGGAGAGGAAAAACTCCCTTTTAACAGGAAGACAGGAAAGACACAACCAGACATTCGAGCTCCAAGCAGCTCCCATGTCAGAGGATGAAAGAGAACATATCCAGTTAGTCACAGTAAGAGAAACAGGGCTAC
>JAUZNJ010121809.1:0-19050 GCA_034780135.1 Jordanella pulchra
ATCTATCTATCTATCTATATATATATAAATATATAGATATATAGATAGATAGATAGATATATAGATAGATAGATAGATAGATAGATAGATAGTGATAGAAGGGGGGGGGTCGTTTATCTTCGTTGTTAAGAGATTTCGCCTCAGTGGGCTAAAACTGCCAATGCCTGCTAGTAATGCTACATATTTTTAAAGTACTAACCATCTTTTCAACACACGAAACATCTTTAGCTGGACGGATAGTAACACTTGTCTAACCCCACGCTAACAAACAAACGTAGCTAGTAGTTCCGCCCCCTCCCTCCTCCACCATCGTCTCCTTCCTCCACTATGAGGGTTTTCTGCCCCTCCTAATATGGACATAACATGCTGAGGAAGGAACGCCCCCTATCGGTGGATAGAGTTTTCTGATTGGACGAGAGTAACGTCAGTCACTAACGTTCTGGGCGGGATGCTACTGTGGCCTGGAGAGTCCTGTCAACACTGACAAGAATATCAGCTGCAGCATTTCTATCGGGTTTAAAACTAAATCAGGGTAAGATGATGCATTTTTAACACATTATTGTTGTTTTTAGGGGAAAATATTTGAAGATACATGTGAGGCTTTGCTGTTTCTCTGAACGGCTGTAAATACACGCAGCATTAACTGTGCCGGTGTCCCATCCTTTAGCTAATCATACATTAGATATGCTCTTGTTGTAAACAGCGTTTATTGAGGCTGATGTTTTAATCCCCCCTGTTTTTTACATAACATTAATGGATAAAGATTGGCCTGGCTTAGAGGAGAACCCATCACTTTTTTTTCTTTTTTTTTTAAACTGAGATCATCTTGTAATTATACTAAAGCTTCTGTATAATTCATCTATCCCTGTTGTTGTCACCCAGATCCTCTTCTGTTATGTTTGTTGAATGTTGTTCCGTTGTTTCTCTGCTACCAGTCCTTCGAATGTCCAAGTACAAACTGGTCTTGCTGAGGCATGGAGAGGGGGCCTGGAACAAGGAGAACCGCTTCTGCAGCTGGGTTGATCAGAAGCTTAGCGAGGATGGAGTGAAGGAAGCCCAGGATTGTGGCAAACTTCTGAAGGAACAGGGCTACAAGTTTGACTTGGTGTTCACCTCCATACTCAGTCGCTCCATCCAGACAGCATGGCTGGTGTTGGAGGCAATGGGCCAGGAGTGGGTCCCAGTTGTCAAGTCATGGAGGCTTAATGAACGCCACTATGGAGGCCTAATTGGACTCAACAGGGCTGAAATGGCTCTGCAACATGGAGAAGAAAAGGTCAAGCTATGGAGAAGGAGCTATGACATCACTCCACCGCTGATTGACGAATCCCACCCTTACTATTTGGAGATATACAATGATCGCAGATACACCACGTGTGATGTGCCAAAGGAGAATCTCCCCCGAGCAGAAAGTCTGAAAGAAGTTCTGGACAGGCTGCTGCCATACTGGAACAGCACCGTGGTCCCAGAGATACAGAAGGGCAAGACTGTACTCGTTTCAGCTCATGGAAACAGCTGCAGGGCCCTCCTCAAGCACTTGGAAGGTATGCTGTTGTGATCCCCTTTTTGTGTGGGACAAATTTAGTGAAATCAGTTGATACTTCTCCTCCTTAAAGGCCACTGTTACTCATAAGAGTCCCTGAATTAGGAAGTGCAAACAGTAGTTCTGGTCCAGAAATGGAAGCATGAACTTGTGCAAAAAGGTCATCAAGTTTAAATTACATTTAACTGTAATATGAAATCCCTGCTGACCTTTTACTATGCTGTTTGGGTCTCAGTGGGCCATGTCTAACTCAGCATCTTAAGAAATATTCATGTCACCAATAACTTCATCTTTAATGTTTACTAAACATTTTGCGTTATTGTAGATTAAGAAAAAAAAATCATGAGACCTATATTCAACAGACTGGATATCATGAACCTAAACAACAGATTTGTATCATGTATTATGTGTCCATAGGATTTGATTTGATGAATGAATGAATGAATTTGCATATTCATTTGGTTGGAGAATATAGTAGTGAGGAGGAGTCAGCTTTTCCTGCAGCAGTTTAATCATATAGCAGCAAAACTACATAGAAATATTAGGTTAACCTAAGACACTCTGAATATAAGTTTTACAGCAACAAATAAACAATTTAAAAAGATGGAAAACAGCTCTATATGATGAACATTAAAAGTACCATCAGTGTAAAGAGGCTTTTTGGATGTTTTACGAAACTCACAATATTTTATAAAAGTAATATGTACATATCTTGTTATACATAAGGATAACAATAAAAATGATAATATCTTAATAAAAGAAATCTTTTCTGACCTGATGCTATAAAGGTATCAACTTAACTGTTGTTGATGAGGAGATAATAATAGACTTACGCAAACTTTATTGTGATGTTGTAAACGCACGGTGCAGCCAAAATGACATTTCGTTGCATACAGCTTAGGACAACGTAATGAGATTGCAATTGAAATAGAATAGCAGTGCAATACAATCCCAAAAATAAAGTGCAGCAGTGATTTGAAAGTTAACTGCAAAATAACAGCAGTGCAAAATGGTCTCAATTAATGGATTATTAAAGTTCAGCAATGTTGACAGTGTAAATAATGGTGCAGCATGTTCCCAGAATGTCCCCAGGTATAACGAATCAACTGTAAATTGACAAACACTGCTTACATTTATAACATCACTTCTTTTAACAGGTGTTTCAGATGAGGATATTGCCAATGTGACTTTACCAACGGGGATACCTGTGCAACTTGAGCTGGACGAGAACCTCAAACCGGTGAAACCTCGACAGCTGCTGGGAGACCAGGGTAAGATTCAGGCAGCCATTAAAAAGGTGGAGGACCAGGGCAAAGCCAAACAAGCAGCTTGACAACATGCGTGCTGTTCTCACCACCTGCTTGCTGGATTATTACATCCAGTGAATCCCAAAGTCTTAAGCAGATTCGATTTGTTCTGTATAACAATAGCCAATAACAACACATTGCAGTTGTTAGATTTCTAAGCAATAGGTCAAAATGTTCCAGCTACAGTTCAACATATGTGATTGTTGGCTTATGCAGGATATAGTTTCTAAACACTGGAGATCTGGGAGATCAGGAAAAACATGTACTCCAAGTTTTAGGAGGCTCTTGTACTGTGTTTTGTGTGTAAATGTTGAGGAAAACACTGTTCTTTGTCTTATTTGCTTATGTGTTGAACCATATTATTTATCTACTTCGATCAGCAATTTGCAGAAGCTGATGAAGCAAAAAATGACGAAAAACGGAAAGCTGTTATTAGTCCTTGTGAATGATGTTTTCCTGTGACATTAGGACTATTCCTTTCTTTATATCCTTTTTGTATTTAAGCTGCTCTTTAGGTTTGTTACATTTTTCTGTTACATTTACTTAATAAATTAATACAGTAACATAGCTTACCTCATATAAAGTACAAGCTACCATGCTTACTTTAGTATATTGTTAAATATGAGCCACATGCATACTGTAGCAATGCAAACAAATCCCTCATATGTTTAAAATATACATTTTAGTTGCATAACTGTTATTGCTGACAGAAATAAAACTGTGTATTGCAGTTGTGTGACTAACAAGGTAAAGCTATAACCGCCGGTTCCAAACGGCACTTTTAGTGAGAATGTTTTAAAGTATGCGGTACTTTGCTGAAACACTGTGTCTGTGTTTTGTACAGATTAAAGATATGGTAGAAACTGCAGTTTTATTGTGATAAAGTAAAGCTGTTTATTGCAGTCGTTCCCAAATGTGTCTTTCTTTAGTTGACTAGAAAGTTTCCTCTTAAAATGGGTCAATTCATTTCTACCAGTTCCCCCATGTTGTCTCATGGTTATTTTTTTCGATGTAATTTGTGCAATACCTGCTCCTTCCTCTTATGTTTTGCCATCAATCTTATTTTGTGCAACAGCTTTTCATGATAATAAATGGAAAAATACTTGAGGGTAAGAACACTGATATTTGCTATTGACTCCAACCCTATAGTCTTCACTTGTTGAAATGTTGCTATGTAATATTAAATACAGTTTAAATTTTCATTCTTGCCTACTTGTTTTCTTTTCAGTTTTTGCTAAGCTTTGTCCTATCAGGTTTATATTTATTTTAAGACATGGATTAATGTCTAAGTAAGGCTGAAAAAAATACTGAAAATAAATTGGAAATTATTTGACTTTGGTGAGAGCACTCATTGGATTTTGGTTGTTTGCTGAAGTCTGAAGACAACTAACAGAAGACTCAACTTATAGACACAAGCTCTTCTTTCACAATCATTTCTGAATTACTAAACCATTCAGGCTGAGGCATAGAGAAAGTTTTCACATGCCAATATTTATGTAAATGGTCAATCTCTGATTGTGCATCTCAACAACTAGGAAAAGTAATTCAACAACTTCACTTTAAATAACTTAATCTATTTGAAGATTTTGGAGTAGGAAGGAAATAAGACTCATAGATAAAACATTAATATGCATTCATGTGTTTTTTTATTCAGCCCCCCTGAGTCAAGAATTTGTAGAACCATCTTTTGCTTTGCTTCTTTTAAGCTATTTGTCACACAGCTTTGCAAATAGAAAACTAGAAATGACCCAAGCTCAGCTGAAGTGGAAAAAAAATTCTTCAAAGTTGAACTTTCCATTGTTTGACTCAACCTTTGCACTTCATGATTATCCTTTGATCGAATCCATTTTTCTCTGTCTCTGGAAGCTGAACTGTTGTCCGGTTCCTAGTGTTTGCAGCCTCTAAACCCACAAATCCTTCAGGATTATCCAGTGTTTTTTTATTACCTCTGATTAGGCATGTTTAAGGTGATGAGCAATATTAGCTTTCCACCATACAGCCTTTTGTATGTAAGTGAACGTGTCCCAAGTTTGATCAAACAGACTTTTTTTAATATAGGGCCAGACTAACTAATGTGAAAATGATGATGGTGAAAATAAGTAATTATGCTGGATGGAACGAATTAATGGAGGATATCAGGTTAAAGGGGCTTAATGCAAATAAAAGATATATAATTATGATCTTTATTTGTGAAATTATCCTTTGTATTATCTCTTAACTTCAAACATATGACTATGTGTAAAAGTAAAATCCAGATGAAATACATTGTTTTGGTTTTAACTGCATATATTAACTTCATATATAACCCAAATGCATGTATGAACACATCTTCTCTATGCAACGAATAACATATTGTAGCTTCAGCAGGCGGAGCTCAGCACTTCCTGAACTGCTTATAAACCCTCCATACGATCTTCTAGTGCTGATTTCCAGCAACAATCACTTTGTCTGCATCCCTGGTAAGATTGATCACTTTATTCAGTTCATTGTATTGTTGTGAATAAGAGCAAGTGTTAGTTTTAACATTTAGGAGACTTGTTTAAAGTAAAACAATTTGAGTTTGCCTTTTTGTTATGATCCGTAGAGCTTATTAGACAGAGAACAGAGAATCTTAAACATAATCTATTTTTTAGATATTTTGTATCTGAATTTAGAAAAACTGTTTGCTTTCTCCAAACATTTTAATTTATTTTTAATCTACAAGCTAACCACTCAGAAGTATCCTGGACAGGGAATGTTTGTACATGAACTTGCAGAGTAATCTCCTGTCATATAAGGACGAGGAAATATTTCCCAAACCTTTAATTTGAAGTTACTTAACCTCAAGCTGGTTAGAGATGAGATGAAATAGGATATCTGGGGGAGCTTTGTTGGTATAGGTAGTGTTTGATTTGTGTTCTAAAGGCAATAATTACTTTGAAGGATGAATTGAATAATTTTTTTCCTTTAAACTGTATCAATTTATTATTGAATATAAAATGTTTCTGATTTTATTTTACAATAACTAATACAATTGTGAACAATATGCAAAATGTTTACCAGAAAGATTTAAACTCTGAGCTGGAAAAGTTGCGTGATATCATGCATCAGGAATTATAATAGTTTTATAGGTAGGCTATTAGATTTTAATCATAAAAATCATACTGTGATAAAAGCAAAGATGTGAAAAAATATCTTGGTGTTTCTATTTAATAAAAGTAGCATATCTTTAATTCCTCGTTTCCCTTGGATCTGCCTTATTTGTACAGACATTGGCTCTGTCCAAATCAGGACTGAGAAGCATCATTTGTTTTTAAAAAGTGTTTCTCATACACTGAGCAGATGTGTGGCTGTGGACACTCAGAGGTGGACATGCCAAGTCTAGTCTGACTCCTATTCCTTAGATGGTCTTGAAGATAAAAGCTGCAGCCACAGTGGGCTGCAGTAAGTGGAAGCACAGGCCTGTCTGGTTGGGGACTGAAAATGTGTTTGGACCTCCAGCGCCTGCTCGCCCCTTCTGCTGATCACTGAGCTCAGATTATGTGAAAATAACAGCTGTGCACAAACGCTGACATCTGTTTGCTGCACCTTGAACAAGTATTTATATTTTTTAACTGTACAACCATAATTTAAACGTATTTTATTGAAATTACGTAATGGACAAAAACAAAGGAGACCTTAATATTGAATTGATAGGTTAGGCTTTATGGTTGTAACAAATACTTAACAAAGACACATCTCTGCTGTATGGCAGAAACTTAGCATTTCTAAATATGAAATTCAATTAAAAAGAAAGAAAGATCTTGCTTCTAAATATAAATTTACAATGTTTGGTAAAAGTTATTTGTTCTTTTGGCACAGATTTATAAACCCAAAATAGAAATTGAGGGGGTCAGTACAGTTTATTGTAGCAGGAAAACCAAATGACTTAGAATTGAAGAACATGTGTTTTTAGCTCAAGTAGTCAAACAAGAATCAGTCTAACTACTTACTTTCAGAAGCAGTGTAGTTTTAAGCAGTCTACCGTTGTCATTTAATCTCAGTTTAAATGTGAATGTTGTTTGAAGGCATCAGAGCTCTGGTATCGAACATCAACGAGAAAGCATCATGATGATGATAAAGGAATTCAGCAGACAGGTCAGAGAGAAAGCTGTAGAGGAGATTAAAGCAGGGTTAGATTATAGATAATAACCAAAACATGTGACACAATTCAAGCTTACAAATTCTGCAGTCCACCTGAACTAACCGAAACAAACAGCCAACAGCCTGATGGTGAGTTGAGAACCCTGGAGGAGCTGCACCGATCCACATCTCAGGTGGAAGAATCTGGTTGACAGAACAGATATTAACCTTTCAGTCCATATATTTAGCCTTTATGAAACAGAAAAGAACTAGACCACAATCCATTTGTAGCAAAATTCTGAAATTAATGTTCACAGATCCTCCCCATTAAATGTTCCTCATTAAACTAAAATATAATCTGTTCTTAAAGTCCTATGTTTGGAATAATCGATGTTAAACCGGCTTTTTTCATCAACAGTAGGTCAAACAGCAGCTTTACTTGGATCTGTTACCTGGAGATAACAACAGGAAAAAGTTATTTTCTGGTTGCCACTTTCCACAGCAGCAGGTATTTCTTAAAGTAAACGTTGTTTTTTTTCCTGTGGCTTTGAGCATCACCAAGCTGGGACACTGCAACCGACAGGGCCTGTGCGCTTCCATAAAAGGAGGCTGAATACGCCATCTGCAGAGGCAAACCACCAAATGTCGTTTATTTCCACTCAGTCCGTTGCTGTGAGGAGCATCACTGATCACTTTAGAATTCACGACTGTTTCTGTTCTGAGATTTTTCAGTCTACATCTACTTTTAAAAGTAGTTTTGTTAAAAAAAGAGCAATATCCCCAAAACAGGCGACAACAGAATCTATTTTATTTTATGCAATCAGGTTAAATGTATTGAAGAACACAAACAGAGGACCTGAAGAGCCTGAGGATCTTTTTACTTACGTCTCCTTGGGTTTTTTTCTTAATTTTCCTGGCAACAATTAGGACCCACAAAACAAAACACCAACCTGTACACAAACAATACAAGGCAGTGGACAAAAAGGTCATCACTGCAGTTGTGGCTCGTAAACCAGGAGGAATTTCGTTCTTGGTCGGGACCTTTCATAAGTGACCATGTTTGGGCAAGTGGAGGAAGGAGCAGCAGCTTCTTGATTGATTGCAAACGCCTCTCTGGCAAATGTTTATCTATAAGTATGTTAAAGTGCTTTCTCTGTCCGTTACTGAGGACCTCATCTGGTTATGGAATAGTCAGCTGATTAACCTCTTACTAAATGTTTCCATGCTTCCTCCAATAACATGATTAATTACAGGTGGATCATCAGCTTAACCTTTTTTCATATCTAAATGACCAGAAATGAATAACAAAGTGCCTATTCAGTAGATTTATAACGGAAAAATATTTTATGTTTTTTTTAAGTGTCTTCCTGTAATGTTTAACTGGGATAAAATGGTTATAGCAGAAACATAACAAAATGCCAAAACTGCAAAAGTAAAGTTGCTACACACATTTATATTAATGCTTTTTTTTCTATTTTATTAACATTACACATCCTGATTCTCCAGTATTTGATCTGTCTTGTAAAAATGTTCCAAATCTGGTGGCATGTGAGGGCATTTCTTGTCCACAACCCTCGTCATATGAACTAGTGTTGGATTCTTGCTAGACCTTCAGAAAACTTGAATCTCCTGGAATCCTCCTGTTTCCTATCAGAAATGTGAAGATTTTGAGTAACAACTGGCTGGTATTTCAACCTTTTAAGGATTCATTAATTTTGTTCTGCTAGAAATTACACTCCTGTTCTCTTCTGGAGATGTTTTGTGTTATTTTGGGTTTGGCCTGAATATTTTCATTGGAAGTAAAGGCTCCTGTTTTTGGATTTGTTCTCCTCAGTCTAAACTTTTAAAAATTCCATCCTCATTACCTATGCACCAACATCCCAAGGTTGGGAATATGACATGATAGAGGGAGAACGATTTTCATTAAGAATACGTTGATGTTTGTGATTGTACAACAGACAACCATCTGATCCACTCATGTCTGCAGCTAAGCCAGGTAATGTTTTGTTCTGCATGTATCTATTCTTTAAAATTACTGTGTTATTCTCTTTATCTCAGAGGCATTTTGAAGAAACTTCACACTTGTGAAGGATTCCTGGATTCTTGAACTTAGATTCTCTTCATTTCTGCCACAGACCTTCACCAGAAAAATACTGATTAAAATCTACCTTAAACAGTGAGGGGTCTTAGCATTTACATACAACAAAAGATGGAGGACTAATGTATACAGATCCTAGTATAACAAATTCCACCAAAGAATCACTTCATTATATAAAACATTGGTGTTTAAATGTGAATAACAAAAGTACAAAAAACATATTTTTTTTCATCCTACAAGCAAAAAATTGTGAACAATAGTTTTAATTTGCATGCAACAAATAATCAGGGAGCATAAAAGCACCATAACTGGAAATGATCAGGATGATCTTGTTTCAGAACATCTTAATGAGTCATTATGATACTTTTTATTGCTGCTGTGATGAACAGATGAACAGATCACTTTACAACATCAAGGGAGTGAATTTAATAGGCTACTTATGAAAATAAAGGGCATAATAAATATAATCTTTATATTTAAAATTATTTTAATTATAAATTTTTCTGGCTCTGAAGGGACTAAATAATTGCGTTTGATTGTTTTTTCTTTAATATTAAATTAGTTATTGTTAAGATGATTCCTGAACTCTACTCTTTTTTTGGGTTTATTTCAACACTGCTTGTTTATTTCCTATATAATCAAGTAATTAGAATTTGTATGTATTTGTTTTGTTGTTGTTGTTGATTTCAACATTTCGACAGACGATAAACTGTGAACTGATTGTTTTCCATCTATAATAGTTGCTTTTCCTCTTTTTGACAGTTGGAAGTCATTAGCTTATTAAAGTACTTTGCATATTAAAGGTTTCCAATTGACCCTTTCTAGCCTTAATCTGCCCCCAACGTTTCAGATTAGTAAACCTAGATTAAGGACATTTTTAGATTCGATAGTGTATAGTAGAGGTTGATTTACAGCAGTACGACCGATAAATCTGAAGCACTGTTATAAGTTAGTTTACCAATAAGCTGCCACAAGCTTTTATTCTTTCTGAAAAGTGTAAAAAAAATCTCTAAAAACATGGAAAGGGGCCTGGTAATTTCATTCCAGGACCTATTCTGTGTTTTTTAGTTTCTTTCTTTTTTTTTTTTTTACAGATACAACAAATTTTACAGCACATTGCGGTCAGTGAAGTTGTCAGAACTCTCTTACCTAAACGGCTCTGATGAATGCAGATGAAAGATGAAAGAACCGTAAAACTAAATTATAGAAAAATTCCTTCAAATAAATACAGTACTTTATACTGTGAATTTAAAGACCTTTCTTACAGTGCAGCATGAGTACAGCAATGCATATGAAAATGGTACAATTCTGGTTTGGTCTTTCCCTCAGACTTGGTCTTGTCTCCTTCCATGCCTTGAACTTGTCTTAGTTTGCTTTTGTCTTTGTTTTGACTCGGTTTTAGGTTAGCTGGTCTTAATTAGCTTCAGCTAACAGATGTAAATGAGATGAGAAGATATCTGAAAGATTCAACTTGGATAACTAAAGTTTATATTAAGTTTATTACATTTCTACAGTTGATTGTGGGCGGGTATCAAAGAAGACTAAATGCTGAAATGTAAGGAAAAGGAAAACTAGTCGACAATGCATTGGTGTGAAGGTTGTGCACAGGTCTGCCACCAACTTGAGGCTGTGTCTGTGCCACATGTGTCCAGACTCTGCAGGAATTAATTACAGTTTAATATTAATTTAATATTTCAGGATTTTCTGTGGAAGAATATCAAAGATTTTGGAAGGTCAGGTTTTGAATTTTATTTTTCAATTTTAGCATTTACAGCATTCCTTAGGACAACACTGAACTATAACAGTATTCTTATGAATGCTGCTTTATTCATAAATATTCTGTCTTTCAGAAATACCTCAGGTATCATGAAAAGAGCCTCGTCCTTATGGAGTCCTCAATTTTTGCTTTTTTTGCTCACTATTTAGCACTGTCGTTGCTAATTTTGTTTATTGTCTAAAAAGCTCACTTAACAAACCCATATGAAAAAATAAATGACCTCGGCCATGAAAACTACTTATTAGGAAATAAGTTCAAACTTTTTCAGAACTGCTTAGCATTTTCGCTCCTCTTCCTTGCATAATTGTTTCGATTTTTCATTTAGAGTGAGCAGATTTTAGCATGAAAAGGCTGCTTAACATTTCCGTGGAATTAGTCCAGTCTTTGACTAGGCCACTCTGGATCTGTCATCCATTCATCATACCTGCTATTACACAGGGTCCTTGTGAGTCATGATCCCAATCTCTTACAAGATATTAGGTGAGAAGGAGGGACAGTTTTACCAGTCCATCATCATAGGTTAACACTGAGACCAACATGAAGTATAGTAACCAGCAACCTAACAATCATTTTTCTAGGACTGTGGCAAGCAGTCACAGTACTTAGAGAACACCCAGACATTCAAGGGGAGAACATGAAACCGTTTTAGCATCAACAATTTCAACATATTTAGATTTAGATTAATAGAGCTCCACAATTCATCGTTAATATGATGAATGAAGAGCTGTTTCTGTAAGCAATCATTTTAGCTCAGCCTCTATTGCTTCCTCCTGCCCCCCTTTGTTTGTGGAGACTAAAATGAATTGTTACTTTTATTCCTTCTGTTCCACAAGTGAGACTTGAGTATGACAACACTGCCCAAATAAGAACACAGAAGGTGTCCAAGTGATTAAAAAAACTTATGAAAATTGACTTTTGGCTTTAGAGCAAGGGACACTGGAGTCAGACCGATGAGGAGGAGGGAGGATGAGAAAGAAAAGGAGAAGAGCTTAGAGGCAGGCTTTGCCTTTTCTGGTAGTTAAAGTTGCTGAAAGAACAAACAGACATTTTTTTGAGCAGCAGAAGAGCTGAGATACAAACCAGATTGTGGAGGTTGATGTAAGTCAAGAGAAAAGAGGCTTTTGCTTATGGACTGAATTCATAGCTGCTAAGGTATTGTAAACTAACATCCACTGTCGTTTTATCTCCTGCATATATCAGTAAGCTGTCTTTGGTGGTCTGTGTATTTGATATTCCATATATGAGTATCTGGGGATTTATAATGTGTTCTCTGTTAAATGTTTGGATTGTGGTAATAATTCCTATATTACTGCAAAATTAACCTACTATAGCATACATTAAATGGTTATTTAAAAAAAAAACAATATTCTGGAATGAATATTGAACTTGCAAGCATTATATTCATATGTTTTAGTGAGAAAGTGAGGAGAATCCTTGGGACAACATGGAGGATGACTTTGACCGCCGCATGGAGCTAAGAAGGCAGAGGAGAGAGCAGATGCGTCAGGAAGCCGAGAAGTAAGTAAATCCTCAACAAGATGTGGACACATGCAAGAAAACGTTTCATTTAAATATGGGTCTTTAATAAGACAGTTAAATAGTTAAGACTGTAACGTATAAATTTTATGCATTTTGAGAAAATTGGAATTTTACATGTAAAGTGTAATTTTTTATAGACAATAATGGTGAAAAAGCAGTACACATATACGCATTTCAATAACTGTTGGAAATATAAGAAAGTACAGATAAAAAATGTGAGAAAGGTACAGATTTCCACTGAAAGGCGCAGATTTTCACATCTTTAAGACACAGGCAGTGTTTTTTCGATGCCTTTACTTAAGAAAAGAAAGCTCCCTTATTGGTTACCTGAAAAGTAATATTTACACTAAAATGAACCTTTAAGTTTACATTTAATTCCTTTAAATCTAAATTGTGCCATCCCTCTTTTAGTATCTATGTTTTTTTATGCAGCTGTTGGTGTAAGATATATTTCAAAAAATTAATTTAGTCACTGTTGATTTTGTGTGAGAGAAGCAATTGCCAAACAACACGTAATTATATAATATTTATTTTAATATTTTAAAGCAAGTCTGTCTGCTCTCAAATTGCATTTGTCATCAAAACGTGTTCTGTTGTAGGAATCTTTCATCTTAATTAACAACAGTTGTTCTGGTTTAAATGTTAATAGTTAAACAGTTATTGACTACAACTTTTCAGCTGGGAAACAGGGAAACTTGCCTTATAGAGGATGGAAAAGAAAAATGCTGCCCTGTTAATATAAAATACTGGCCCTGCTGTGAGCACAATGGTTCAAGATTCAACAGCACTCCAAACAGTAGTGTTTTGACACCTACCCTATATGCATTGTGGGTAAGCTTTGCTAAGCAAGGTTCAGAACTGGATACCACAGTAAAAAATAAACATGACAGAGCATTTGATTCAGTAAAGTATTATCTCTCTGTCATGCATTCTTCTCAGAACACTTCAAGCTAATTTTCCAAGTAAGAACATGCATTATTTCACCTAAGATGTGCTGTAGCTCATTGTAGATAATTAACACTATTTAAAATCCACTCTTTTACAAACCAGATGCAGGTTTTAAATCATCTCCCATGTTTTTGTTACCATGGAGCTTAGAATATGTAATGTATACCTTTATACTCCTTTGAATTTAACTCTTTGAAGCCCAAACCATGAAATAATTGACAGAAAATTCGGATTTTTTAATAAAGTTGTCAATGAATTCTATGAAAAATTATGAAAAAAAACATATATTTTGTATAAGTTAAATTTGATCATTATTTGCATAAATTTTAATACATTAGGCATTTCCGTATAATCTTTTATCCATTTTCTGTTTCCTACATATTTCTGATTTATTAAGTCGAGTTCTCAAGAGTGAAAATATCCCACTGATGATGCAAAGGTTTAAAAAATTCATGTGTCAAATATGATACACGTGGCTTTAAAGGGTTAAAAATACATTTCAACAGCAGCTAGTTCATGCATAATTAGCATTGAGCTTTAAATCGTCAATTACATTGTTCTCAAAGTGCAGGCCTGGTGATCACTTTTACTTTTTTAAACATTTAATTAAAAGAACTGAAGATACAATTGTTTTGGCAAAGACTGTAATCAAATCACTATACCTGACTTCTTTCCGTATCAGGAGCAACCTGGTACCAAAGCCCTGGAAAAAAGGGATTCCTAACTATTTTCTCACAGTCTTCCAGTAACCCCGTTTGCCCTCCAGCCACTCATTTCCCCTTCTTTCTAAATGTGGCAGACACTGGAATGTTTTGACTGTCTTTCTATTTCAGCACACAATGACCCGCTCTGGTATTTTTTACCCGTTTTAGTAGTTTTTGCTCTCTTCATCCTTTTATCCTTAACGACTAACAACACCCATATTTCTGTCTATCTTATATCTAATGCCTCCTTGGTCAGTAACTTCAGGGTTACCAGATTTTGAACCTTTCTGTGTCGTAAGACTGTTTATTATAATATTAAATATCTCAAAAAAGGGAGAGGAGATAATGAAAAAACACAAAATAAGAGAAATGAACACGAAAAGGTTAACTTCACAGTTGTTTTCAGTTTTTATAACTTTCACACTTTTTTAAGGTGCACAGATTCCTGTTTATAAGATGGACATGCTTCTGGTTTCTTCATCTTGTTGTCATATTTGGTTTTAGAGGAAACTTGCAGAAAGATTTCTGTTCAATTCATCAGAGATTCACCAATCTAATAAATAATTCACACTTTGAAATTCCTTTCTTTATACATTTTTGCTCTTTATGCTGTTTGTGTCTGTTTATGTGTTGTTTCAGGGGGGTTTACACTAATGATGATGACGAAGAGGAGGCTCGGGAGCGAAGGAGACGTGCGAGAGAAGAAAGAAAGAAAATGAGAGATTTGGAGGAGTCCGGAACGACGGACGTGATCAGTGCTAACAAGTACAGGAAATTACACCAGAAGCATAATTTCCCAGGACATTTTAGATAGATCAGAGATTCATATTCTATGAAAAGATAACTTGTTTTCAGTATTTCCAGAGTAACTTTTGATTTCTAATCAGCAGAATACGGAGACGTCTTCTTTTTCAGTCATGGTAACATTTGCAAGAGCAAATGGGCAGAGTACATTTTTATTCAGGTTGCTACTGTAGCATCACCCGTGTTACACCAATATTAAAACACACTAGGCACACTCACTACAGCAGTTATCTACTGAAACTTTTTAAACCAATAAATCTAACAAAGGCACCATAAACAATTCCTAAAGTGTTAAAATTTAGAGATTTCCTTGAAAGTTTTACCAGGCTACATTTCTAACTACCTGTAGAAGGAACTATTTTAGCTCATACATTAAAGGAACCGTAGCTACAACTGAATTATTTGCAGCATTATGTTACAGGTATTCTCTATAATGTTTATTTTCCTCTGGTGTAGAGGAGATTGATTTTTTTCCCAATAGTGTTATTGGAATTTTATAAATTGAGTTTTAATGTATTGCTAAAGAAAAATGTGATAATACATGAGCAGAAATATATTCAGTGTAGAGACATTTAAAAAAACTCCTAAATATGACAGATATTTTGGAAAGCCTTCACATCACAATTGTTTCTGTTTTCTGTTTCTTGCACATCTTTGACCTAACCTTAGCCTAGCACCATACAGGTCAGGTTCTTCTTGAAAAGCTTGAAAAGCTAAAATCTTTTCCTTCACAATCAAGGAATCTACTGAGAAATATTTACATACTTTTAAGACATTTTCCAGACTTTTTATGGACCTTCTAAGTCACTCAGAAGGTAAATCCAAGGACCTCAGAGATTAAAACACATTCCAAGAACTTTTTTAAGTCCTTTAAAGAACTTCTAAGTACATAATAGAATTTCTGTTAAACTTTCATAAAACTTTCTCAGAGATTAGATGTAACTTTCCAGCAAAATAAAGACTAATTTCCAAAACATTCACATATTATACCTGATGTTTGTGGGACATAACTGTTACTCTCTTTGAACCTTAAGTTTGCCTCTCAGAAGTTTGATGAAACTTTTATCAATAAAATTTGGCAAACAATGTTTTGCTAAGTTTTTGTTAGGTTCCCAAAAAAAAGCACCAGCAGTAATTTTTATTGTAGCTCCAAAAAGTGTATTGCGAGTTCATTGGAAGGGTTGGGAAAGCAGTAAATTAAAGTCTAGGAATAACTGAGTGAGTAACTGCTACATCAAAGTACTGAAGGAGTCCTGTATTATTTAGAGCAAACAAAGTTTTCTGTAAAAGCTTTCTTCGAATTGCAGTTTTAAAAATGTTGGTAATAAATATTCTTTCTGGGCCTCCAGTTCAGGACTGCTCTGTTTGACCAGAGCAGAAAAAGCAGCCACCCACTGGTAAAACATTTGAATGCAATCAAAACTTTGTGCCTTCATCAAAATATAATCATCTTGTTTCATATATTCTTAGCATTACAGAGACCGAATCCTCAACTACTGTTACTGTGGGAGGAGAGGATGACCAGGCTTTGCTGGAACGCCTGGCCAAGAGGGAGGAGCGCAGGCAGCAGAGGATGAAGGAGGCTTTGGAGAGGCAGAAGGAACTCGACCCCACAATCATCTCCACCAATGGAGCAGACAGCAGCCTGCAGGAGCAGGCCTCCATTTCTGACAACAAGCAGATGGAAGAGGAAGAGAAGTCTGCTGTGGAACAAGTCATTGATAATGAAACTAACTCCAGGAGGAAGGAGGACGAGCAAAAGAAGGAGGATGAGAATGTAAGATGAAAAATGTTTTATTTATACTGTCCTTCTAACTCCAGTAGCTTTAGTTAATATTTGCAACCTTCATTTTGACTGTTATAAATTACTCACTGTCTTCAATCAGTTTTAAAAGTAAAAATAAAAACTTTTAAGTGTTTCACAAGTTTTAAAATCTCTTCCAGTTTATCTTGCAACAAGGTGTGCACAGGAAAGGGTAGGGGGTAACAGGAGGAAAGGTGAAGGCGCAGAGGAGCACATATTCATGCCTTTTATTATTGATCGTATCACATGCAAAAAGCAACTGTAATGTGCAGAAATGGACGACTAGAAACAATTTGTCCAACCATCACTTTGCATCTCCTGCAGATTGTGTATACTCACTTGTTGCTCCGCTGGACCGGACCCCAGATTTCTGCTACATCACAACCCTGTGCCTGTTCAAGGCCAGCCTGAACACCTGTTTGTTCAGATTGGCCTTTGACACATGAGGGTTAAGGCCCCTTGTAAAATGAGAACATAATTATAATTATAAGTTTACTGTGTATTTATTTTTTTAGTATTTCTTGAACAGCAATTTGAAAATTGGATTGATTGATTGATTGATTGATTGATTGATTGATTGATTGATTGATTGATTGATTGATTGATTGATTAATTGAGCAAAATAAATAGCTATTATCTCTTAATAGTTGTCATGATAATAATGGAATGTTAATGTATACATCATTTCCAGGGGACCGAGGAGAAGATGGCAACACCTGAAGTGAGGCCTGAGGAACCTGAACCAAAGCAGAAAGATACAGAGGAGGTTGCTGCTCCTGATGAAAACAAGGAGGATGAAGATAGAGGGAGGAGACAGGAGGAGGAAAGACAACACAAAGAAGAGGAAGACAAGCTAAGGCAGGAGGAGGAGGAGAGGCAGAAAAAGGAAATGGAGGAAAAAGCAAAGAGGGAAGAGGAAGAAAGGAAACTAAAGGAAGAGGAAGAAGAGAAGAAAAGGGAAGAAGAGGAAAAACAGCAAAAAGAGATGGAAGAGAGACTCAGAAAAGAGGAAGAAGAAAAACAAAAGAAAGAAATGGAGGAAAAAATTAAAGAAGAAGAAGAGGAAAGGAAGAGAAGGGAGATGGAGGAGATTGAAAGGAAAGAGGAGTCGGAGAAACAAAAACAGGAAGAGGAAGAAAGGCAGAAAAAAGAAGAGGAGGAAAAACATAGAAAAGAGATGGAGGAAAAAATGAGGAAAGAAGAAGAAAAACAGAGGCAAGAAATTGAAGAGAAGAAGAGAAAGGAAGAGGAGGAAAAACAAAAAAAGATAGAACAAGAGAAGAAAAGAGAGGAGGAAGAGAAGCGGAAAAGGGAGATGGAGGAGAAGAAAAAAGAAGAGGACAGGAGGAAACGAGAAGCAGAAGAGAAAAAGAAGGAAGAGGAGAGGAGAAAAAAGGAGATGGAAGAGAAAAAGAGAGAAGAAGAGAAAAGGAAAAAGGAGGTGGAGGAAAAGAAGAAAAAAGAGGAGGAGGATAAACGCAAAAAGAGAGAGGCTGAAGAGAAGAAGAAGAAGAAGAAGGAAGAGGTAGGGATTAGACCAACTCCAGTATTCCGATTTTTATTGAAGGACAGAAAGCAATTATATCACAACAGAGGAGGACATTTATGAACATTATTTGATCATTATTATCAGATTATCAGATTTATTCTGTTGTTATTCTGGGGCCTGAGAGCACATGACAGACACAGAGTTACAATGCTTTGACAGTTAGCAATTTTAATCTTCTGTTTTTGTTTTTCTCTGTGAAGGAGGAGAAACCAAAGAAACTTGGGTTTAAGGAAAAGGTAAAACAAAACAAGCAGTTCTTTTCTCTTCGCATGACAAGTTTTATCATTTCCAGTACCAGTAAAAAGTTATACACACTAATCATGAGCACCAATGTTGTATTAAGTAAAGTTTTAAACATAATCCTGAAAAAATACATGGTTGAAATTAATACTTTTGAGAATATGAATGATTGCTACAAAACAACCTCATTAACCTAGATAACCAGGACTGGTTGCAGAAGATTATAATGGATTTTCTATGAACACAGAGCCATTATAAACAGGCTAAAATAAATACAAAAACCTCCACTACCACCTGGATAAATGTTTGTAGGCGATTTGCAGATAAAACATACTTTTTACTGCCATTACCACAGTTTTGGCATAATTTAAGTGAGATACATGTTCTTATTAGGATTAGTTAGAGCTTCTTGAATTGGTCAGATCCCAGACCAAACATGTTGTTGTGAATTTTGTTGATTATTAATTTTAATTTTAACTTGTGAATCCATTTTTTTTATTATTGAAATCGTTTTTTTATATCAATGCTTCACACAAAAAAATGTACAAGAGGTAAAGTGTGTCATGATGGGTTAAGGCTCGAACCCATATGCAGAACACCACTCGGGAAACAGGGAAAGAGTTAAACAGTTTATTA
>JAUZNJ010121820.1:7515-19049 GCA_034780135.1 Jordanella pulchra
AATCTTCCATAGCTTTATGCCAATGGTTGCTTAGAACCGAGTCATTTCTAATAAAATCTTAATCACTTTAAGCTGATCTCAGGTCTGCACAACCTTTGAGAACCTAAATTACAGACAAACTTCAGACGTTTCTCCAGGTCATTCTGCTATAAAGCTCACAGTCACACAGAGCAAGAACAGCTCTAAATAATGCTAAGTAGTAACAGTAGTCAAGTAGAAATGGCACTCGGAAACCAATGAAATATATAACGTTATAAGTTCAGGTAAACAAAAAAAACACCATCAACCACAACATCAACTACAACATCAACGGCTGGGCGTCACCCTAGAACGTTTAGCCTCTAAGATCTCGATGTTAACACTTCACAGGTGCTGAATTTCAACAAATGCATCGTCATCATCGTCTGTCCTTGAGCTCTTAGAAGTCCCAAGACCACCTTTATTCAATCCAGTCCTTGGTGGCCGCATATTTCCCACCGTCTGTGGCAGGACTTGGTCTTTGCCTTAGTGAAGTTCAGAGGTTTTATCGCTCTTGCATCATGTATCAGTGGCTCTGTTGAGTTATACATGAAGGTGTTGATCAATGCAGCATGAATACAGGGTATAGAGATCCGTCAACCAGACTCAGAGTCGCTCTCTGTTCAGTAAGGTTGAAGATTTCATGAGCTTAGGAGAACCATCCCTTTCCTTTCCATACAAGCTCATATGTCTCTACTGGTGAAAGACAATGTTTGAACATTTCATCTACTGGAATTGCCAAGTCAATCTGCTGAAGTTACTGTGCTCCTTTGGCTCCCAATACATAGAGATTCAAACTTTTTAAACATCTCTCTACATCATGGGACATTTGTGAAACTGCTTGGTAGCAAGCACATGGTGATACTCATCCTTTATACCAAAGATTTGCTGTAAATTGTAGCTTTTCTTTGCAGTTGGTGAAGTCAACGGACAGGCACCAAAAGGTAAACCTCTGTTCCTTCAGGAACTGCTAGAAATAGACACCAGCCCTGCAGACCCTATCAAAGACTGAGGACTTAATAGATTGATGAGTCATCGTTTTAGTAGAATGAGTTGTATCAACAATCTTCTTCTGTATCCTGTGAATTGAACGCAGGAGATCAGAGCGCCCTGAACAGCAATGGAAATAATGGAAAATATGTTTCTTGGTTGGAAAAAAAAACTTGTTCGGGAAACTACATTGGCTCAAGAATTCAGTCTAAGGCCGGCTTCACACTGGTTAAATTCTGTGTCCGATCCGCCATCTTTGTCCAAATGTGAACTACCGCGATCCACTCTCTATGACTGTGTCCGAATGTCCACTTTAACCCCTGTATAGAGAACTATGTAGAAGTTATGCCATTTTATGAGTGTTTCAATGTCTAGCGGATGAAAAAGTAGTGGACTCAACATTTCCCACAATGCACTTTGAAAAGTAGTGGGAATCCTTGGTCCCTATATGAGCAAATATATTCCAGAAAGCTTTGCAAGTGCTCTCCTCGCAAACAAAGATGGCACAGGCGTGGAGAGCCGGAGTCAAGTGACCAATGGTGAGCGAAAAGA
Organism: Jordanella pulchra; assembly: GCA_034780135.1. Lineage (NCBI taxonomy): Eukaryota > Metazoa > Chordata > Actinopteri > Cyprinodontiformes > Cyprinodontidae > Jordanella > Jordanella pulchra. The sequence continues at coordinate 9,076 of JAUZNJ010121820.1, forward strand.
AGTGATCATCCATCAGAACGGTCATTTAACTGAGTTCACTATAAAGTCCACCGTATAGTCCCCACTATATATATAGTGATTGAGGGTTTAGAGGTTAGGGCGGACATTTGGACACAGCTGATGTGAGCATCCAAACAACCTCCCCTCACGTTTGTGAGACGTACTGGATCCACTTTTTCACGTTTTGCTCCTTCATCTATCAGAGACTCAATCCATGTTTCTGACGAACGAAGGAGTAGAGCTCATCGTCATGCCGTAGCGCAACACGACCGATGAAACTACCGCATCGACCAGAATGGCTTCTACTGTTGACAGAGAAAAAACACAGATGACGGATTCTCTGTGAATCAGGGGGAAGCATCCTCTGTAAATTTTTTCACCCAAAGACGAAAACTCCCAATGATTCTAGAGGTATTTCCATTTTTCTCTTGGTCTATTTATTCTTTTAAATGGAAGATAATGCTCTTTATTGTTACTTCCTTTTACAGATTTTTAAGGTGAGCTGAAAACACGGCAGCACATACAAAACAGCTACTACTAACTCTGCTTTTTCGATAAAATATACTCCATCTCTGTGTCACAAAATATGTACACTGACTTGTCTATCAAGCTCACACTGTACGAAACATCGACCTAAAAATAAGTCTAACTCTGAATAGGATTACTGTAACTCGATCGTTTAAAGGCCTTGAAATGTCTGCAATATGGTTGTATTTTTGTTCAAATTGCTTAAATGTTAAGTACGTAGAAGAGATGTTTGAGAATGAAGAGATCCACAAAGTGACGGAGATCGTGGCGTCGACGGCTTATTGTTTGATCTGACCTCACACTCCGAGAAAGAGACAAAGGCAGGATGATGACACACTCTGTCTCTGCTCTCTTTGGGGCTTTGTTTTTGTCCATAAGCACCCATTGTTGTTTACGTTCATCCAAGAGCTTTTCTCTGCTGAGATGTTGACGCAACACAAGCCAATCCGATCTGTCCGCCTTGAAATTTTCCACTCAGGAATCAAACTGCAAACCAGCCGCCTAACTTCGCTCTCCTGACAGACCCAGCCATCAAATGTTCTCCTTAACCAATGAATCAGTCTTGCCTCTGTCAATCAAACGCTGTGAATCATCCTCCTACACCGGTCTTTCTTCCTTTCTTGAAGCAAGCCAACTTGTCCCCGGCACATTTCCAAACCTGCGTCATCATCCGAGACGGCATGGAGGATATCGCCGCCTAAATGCTCGACTATTTAAAGATCTTCATTTATGAGCAAAAGACAGAAGGCGTCATTGCCTTGAGGGGCATGATTTTAACCTTAGATAAACACGTCTGCATCTTATGCCATTTTTGCATCACGAGGGATATAAGAGAGTTATGTGTTTTTATATGCAAACTGATATAGCTTGGCTCAATGTTGGAGATGAATATCAGTATTAACTGTTATGAGAATTTAATCAAATCTGTTGATTAGAGTCAAGACTTTGGGTTAAAGTGTGTTTTATTAGATGCAGATGTAGAGATCTGTCTGTGAAGACCTGGCTTCAGGTAAAGAAGAAAAGGGTTTGCATGTTTTCACAATAGCTGCTGGGTTTTAGTTTTATCATCCTGAAATGAAATGTTTCTCAAACTGGTGAAACGTGGCACCACAGCCCATAAAAACCGCAAACTTTTAAAACCAAATCATCTACCGAACACTGGTCCATTCCTCTTTATGGGACCGCCTCCTGGATTGACAGCCATGGCCGTTAAGAACCATCTCCGGTAATGTTTGATGGCTGACTTGCCGTCTCCAGGTCAGAGCGAGAAACTGTTTGAACCAAACACTTTCTGTAAATTACACTTTCTCCATGACAATGATGACTTTGCCGTTTTCTTCAGGGGTTGAAGAAGTGACAGAGGTGGAGGGGTTACACGGTGTAAGTTCGTCCCCTGTGCTCATCTGGCTTCTTGCCGGACAATCCACGCTATCATGCATGTCGATGTTTCCATCTTTTTCTTCCTCCTCATCTTCTTCGTCATCCTCTTCCTCCTCCACTCGACATCTGCACACTTCGATTCCAGAGTCGCCGGTAAGACGGCGGTGCCTGTACTGGCTCTCGTCAGCTCCCACGTCATCCTCTTCGTCCTCCTCTTTGTCCCCGTTGCCCTGCTCCTCTTCTCCGTCTTCCCAGCATGCGGGTCCAGGTTCAAAGACGTCCACGCATGGCGAGAAGACCGTCTGTTTGGGTGGAGACTGAGTAGCACGGGGTGATGGGGAAAGGGAGGAGGCGTGGCCAGAGGAGGAGCCGCCTTTTTCGGGCTGGTGCAGAGCAGTCAGGGGATCTAAGAGTAATGCTGGTGCTGCGAGACAAGGGGGGGATCGGGTTGAGGATGGAGAGATAACTGCAAGGGGTGAGTGAGAAGGAGTAAAAGATGTTTCAGATTCAATAGTGATTGCTGGGCAACGGGAGGAACTGTTTATACCAGCTTGACAAGTGAGATCCGGCATTAGGCTGGGTGATCCTGATCCAAAGACCGAACTGCAGCTAGCCGGAGCATCTGAAGGCAATGGTGCAAGAAGTTTGGACTGAGAAGACTCATGCAGTCCTGGACCAGATCCAGAGTTGTCTGCAGATAAAGTCAAAACACCAGAAGTTGCGACAATGGTAACAGAGGCTGACAGGTCTGACCCAGGGCTTGAAGGACTCTGGGTCAGACCTGACCTAGGTGAGGGCTCTAAGTTTTGAGTCAATGGAGATGAAACCGTTGCTGAAATTGTACCTTGGGTGAGATTTAAATGTGTTGGTTTTGGAGGCGGGTTAATGATGGCGTCGGGGACAATAATGGTTGGTGGGTTTGAGGGAGCTAAAGACGGTGGTTCTTGGTCCTTTTTAAGGTTTGTAGGTACTGTAGTTTGGGTAGGGGTTACAGACGCGTCAGCTGACACAATGCTAAGATCCTGATCTGGAGTTACAAGGCTGGCAGAGTCTGCTTTGAAGGCCATAGTTCTGTGAGCATCTGGAGATGGTGCTGAAGGACTAGAAGGAACACTGGCTGGCTCAAAAGTTCTGGATGCATCAAGGGTTTCCAGAGCTTCGACAGGCCCAGAGCTTTCAGAGGAGTTGGCTGTTGGGGTAGAAGGCCCTGACTGACTTCCAGTTCTCATGATTTTAATGGACGGGAGCTGGATGGCATCGAGTCTGGGACTGGGGAGTGTACTTGAGCTACCTGTGCTGAAAATTGGAGAACACGGTGGCATCTCAAGCTGTGCATTCATAGGAGAAGAAGCTGCAACAGCGAGGGCAACCTCAGAGCTTGGAGAAGGCTGAGGCGAGGCTGCCCTGGTGACCACTGCCACAGTAACAGTCTGGCTAGGAAGGTAAGAGTCCGTGGCCGGGGGTTCCTGAGCTCTGACCTGTTCGGCACCCTCGATGTCAACGGCTACCCTGACAGCTGCTCCATCAGAGGTCAATCGAGCCCTGCTTGCTTCCAGGCAACTGGCTGCAGCTGCTATGGTCTCCATAGTGACATCAAGGGTGAGGGGCATGGCCTCGCTGGGCGTGGAGGCATGACTTGTGTCAGTCTCATAGGTGATAGGTGCTGAGAGCGAAGAGCTACATGGAGAAGAGGGGCAGCAGGAGTCGCAGGAACAGCTGGAGCTGCAGACAGGAAATAGTTTATAACGCAGGGTCTGAAATCAAGCTATGATAATTGCTGCTCATTGCACCAGCAGTAGGTTTACATCTACCAGTTATAAAGAGTCTGTTACCTGTTAGAGCTGAAGGACGAGGGTCCATCGCTCAGCGGTCGGTGCAGGAGCGGACCGTGCTGCGTAAGCAGGTGTGGGTCAGCAGCACGTGGGGGCTGCGGATATCGTGGAGTCGTAAAAACAGAGCTGTAGGGAGGAGGAGGTGTGGAGGGCTGAGCCGCAACCTCCTCATAGGAGGGCAACTTTAGAGACGCCAGGAAACCTACAGAGGGAACGAGGGTACGGAGAACAGAACCGCTGAGAAGAGAGAAGCGTGTTTTCAAAGTGTGTCGACATCAACTACACAAACTGAAACATTCAATTGCAAACTAAAGGGATAAAAAGCACAGAAACACTTAAAAATTAGGTGTAAAAAAATCTTTAACATTTGAGTAAAGACGGCCGCTTTCAATCCATTTATAGGGCGTCTGTTTCAAGTCTGAGGTTTGGGATCCTGCCAGGAACACTGACTGAACCTGCTTCTCGTTAAAGGAGTGGTTCTCTAGGTTCATACCTGAATAAAAACTGATTTATTTAGTCCCAAAACGTTTTAGTTTAGGAATACGCTTTATTAAAATGGTAAAATCAAGTTCAGAATGTTTTTCTAAGTTCTGTTTTCTCATTAAGTTTTGACAAGTTCTAATTTTCCCATGATTCTGGATTCTTTTTACATTAAATTGGAGGACATTCTCACATATTTACTTAGTGATTTGTTGTAAGGTTCCTTTGTTACTCAATTGGACAATAGTAAAGTGGTGACACAGATGTATAAAACTGCATGTCATCAGCGTAGAAATGAAACTTTGGGAGATATAATAAGTATAGTTGGTCTACCACACCTACAATTCAATTATTTACTGAGTAAAGTTATAATTGTTACCAAAATGAGGGACTCATTTGATTGGATTTTGTTTTTTTAAATAAATACACTTTATTTTGTTGTGTATCAATGACTTTTTCACTTCTAAAATAATTAATTGGTTCAGTTTTTTAAGCTCTAATGCGCTGTCAGTTACACCTGAAATGATGAAGAGTTTCTTTTCTGAAAAATCAATGTCAAAAAGGCTGTAAATTTCCACAAAGTCGTCAGAGAAGCAGATCAGAAAAGCTTCACATCACTTGACTGCCGAGCGTCAAACAAGAGCAGCAAACAAAGGAGGAACTTTGCTGTGAGGAGGATTGAATGGACACAAGGATCCTTCATGAGTTGGAAACCTAAAAAAAAACGTTTCCAGAGATGCTTTCTGCTGAAATGATGGCAGTGAGTTCTGGGCTTTAAAAACAGCATGAATCACGTCTGCCTGTCGAGGATAAAACGGTGCAACACAAAGACAAAGTTACGGTAAAATTATTACAAAAGCAGAGCCTTGAGAAATCATTTACATTCCTTTAACTTTTAAACGTTCTCACTTTATAACCAGGATCTTCATCAAGTTTTATGGGGATTTTATTTGAAAACAGTGCAAATTGAACATAATCTACAAAGATAAATCTAAAGAGTTTGACATGCATTTAAATGCCCCCCCCCATCTGATCCCCTAAATAAAAACCAGCATAGTCAGTGGATAGTTATTAGAAATAGTCCAGGCGTTTAAATTCAAGGCAAAGGCCTGCTAACCATCCACTTTGCCAGAACATGGATGCGTCTCAAAGCTTCAGGGCGGTAGATCTGTAGTAGGAGAGCCCGGCTCTAAACACACCATCAACAGAGTGAAACATGGAGGTGGCAGCATCATGCTGTGGGGATGACTTTCTTACTGGGATTAGGGTTATAAAAAATGTTGATACTTAAACATATCTGAATACAATACTCATTTTTAATTGATATCTTCATGTTGTTACTTTTTTTTCTGTTTTAAATTTATAGATTATTTTCACATTAAAAAAATAAACAACTCTAAAATATCATCATATTTTTTATTTAATTGGCTTCTGTGTGATTTTGTTGACATGAGATTTTAAATAGTTTTTTCTGTCGATAAATATATTTTTCCTTCCTCTAATTATTTGTTGTTTTTTTTTATCCCCTTGGTTTTAAAATTGTTTCTGAGTATTGAATATTTTCCTGGCTACTGTTGTGGAGTTTTAGTTTGGTGACAGGCCAAGTGGGAGCTGATGGGAAGAAAGGATCAGGCTAAATCCTGGAAGAAAACCTAAAAAAGCCCCGAGGCTAAACATCCAGCCAATGAAGAAATGTTTAGATCTATGGGTTTGGGGTGGCCTAATCAAAGTTCTGACTTAACTTCAATACTGTAGAACCTGACTGAGCTGCAGCTGTAGAGTAAAACAACAGCAGGTGAAAATGTTCGTCTCTGGATCTTTTGGAGACGAAATCTAAATCAGCTGCATTAAAGTCTGTTTTTCAAACAGAACCAAATGTAAATAAGCTCTGAGGGGTTGAAAACTTTTGCAGCGTGTCATAAAGTTGAACAGATCTCCTTTAGGTCGGCTCTCTGACAGACTGATGGACAGTCAGACTCACTGAGGTCCAGCATGGAGGAGGGGAAGGAGTTGGCTCCGTGATACGCCAGCAGGCTGATCTCTCTCTGCCGCTGCTGCTGCTGGACGCGGAGTTTGGCTCGACGGTGTCTGTAGGCGCAGCAGCAGCTGAAGAGGATGAGGACGGTCCACAGCAGCCAGAACCCTGAACACACAGAGGTTCCGTTCAGTCCAGATCCAAACTGAACACATCCGGCTTTAGAACGATGAATAGAAAATAACAACAGTTTAAGATAATATATTGTTTGTTACCTTTTTAGATAAATTAACTGCTTATATCATCATCATTGATGCCTTTGGTTTGTATTTTGATTGAATTGGGGAAAAAAACAAATACACAGAAACGTACAATAAATAAGCTATTTTTAAAAATATGAAAAATTAAGAGAAATGAATGTTTGACACGATCAAACCTTTTTAAATAACAATAAACCTACAACATCTGACAGCTGATATCCAGTACTTAATAAAGCTCCTGTCCACATGATTCAGGCGGAACAAACCTCATCTGGAAAATTTTAACAAGACACGTTTTCTTCTATTTAAACATGTTTAGAAAATAAAAACCTGTAATCGTATCTAAATGAGGGGGAAGCTGTAGAAAACCTTCACCATCTTTGTTTCAGTCACAAATATCTATATTCTTCTGGACTAAATAGTGAAATAAATCAGACCCAGTTGTTTTCAGATGCTAATTGACCTCCTTGTTGTGTGAATCTCCACATCAATCATGATAAAATGATGCAGGTCTTTCAGAAGAGGACAAACAGGTTCACGGCTGTGATATTCAGTGTCTCCTTCCTGATCAGGATCCTTTCCAGGTTTTCTTGCTCATGCTGTGACCTAATATTGACGGAGGCTGCAGGGGAAGCAGCTGCTGCAGTCCTGCATGAGGTTTGCATCCTCTCTCTGTGCATTTCAGGTTTTCCAAAGTTACTAGCCACTCCACGTTTTCACTAGCCAGTTTTTTAGAACAGCTTCTCTGTCTGCCTGCAGAGCTGCGTTTGACTCCTTGCCACAGCTGAAATCCACCCACTGAACAGGTGGGTGGGTGTTAATGTCAAGCTTCCACCCACAGTCTGAAAACACGACTGTCTGAATGCTCCACAGGTTTCCGTGTTTACATGGTGGTCCTGAGCGTCTCAGACTGCCCACCTGTCCGGCGTTCACTCTCTCACTGCTGGAGGATCCTCTTTGTTCAGGATCCTCCAGCAGTGACCAGAGTTTATGGTTCCATCAGTCACAGCGTATCATCAAGGTCTGGACTCAGCAGAGCTGCCCCCCCCCCACCGTGTCTGACTGTAGCCATGCTCTATGTTGGAAATGCTCTGAGTTTCATATCAGGCGAAAAGAGACAAAACATCAGCTGAGAAAATCGCTTTTATCTAATTAAACAAAACCCATGAAGTTTGAAAACATGAAAAAAATGTTTGTTAAATATGAGACGGTTGTTCTGGACCAGCAGCGGTTCTGGTCTTTGAGCTCTAGCACGGAAACCTTGTTCCTTGTCAATGAATCATGACCTCTGACCTGAACTGAGCCAAGCGATGCCTGTCCTGCTATTGTTCATCTTAGATGATGAAGTGATTTGGAGTAATTTTTATAGAGAAATCGTTTTCATTTGTTCTCCATTTATGTAGAATTGGCGGCTCTTTGCAGATTTAATCGTCTCCACACTGATCAATGAAACCATAACTGGGTTTTTTATCTGTTATTCTGCAGATCAAAGCATGATGAGCTGCTTTATTTTACTTCATGTTGTCAGACAGGTACTATTTAAATCCGAGTCTAAATCAAACCTAAAAATCTCTGGTTTCATCGAGTTCATTTATGATTTTAGGGGCTGATACTTTTTAAAACATTGTGGCCTGGTGGCTTTATTCCTTAATAAATAAAATCTTTTATAAAACTGCTTTTTATATTTGCTTAGATTTTCTTTGTTTAGTTACCATAAAAAAACAACAAAAAAGGAAATAAAAAAATGAAACAATGTAAGGAGAAATATGAGTAAAAGTGTTTTTTATAAAACTCCTCTTTAAGTGAACCGTTTCCTTTTCTGCAGAGGAAGTTGTTTTAAATCACGACCAGTTGAGATAAACTTACACCAGAGCTCATAGTAGTAGGTGCAGCAGCCGGTCTCCCCGCAGCAGTGTCCCGTCTCACACAGATACCCTCCGTTAGCGTTAGCTCCAGGGCAGTACCGCGGTCTCCCCAGCAGGGGCAGGCTACCACCGGAGTGGTACTCCATCGCACCCCCGCTGAACCCCTCTGTTACGCCAGAGCCACCGCTTCCTGTCTCCCTCGCGGTGCTAACTCTGCGTTAGCCGCTAAAAAGGTGACGCTAGTCACAGTCCACCTACATTTTAAAGCAATTTGGTTTCCAGCTGAACTTCACCTCTGAAGTTAAAAAAAAGTCTGTTTTTGATTCTCTAGCTGGAAAAAAAAACAACAACAGAAGAAGACCCCCCTCTGGAATCAGACCGATTCTACATTTTCAGCTGAAACAGTCGCTGAGTTGGAGCCGCAGGACAGAGACGATCGCAGAGACGCCGCCGCTAGCCTGGCAGGGTGGAGGTCATTTTCAGATGGACACAGAGAGGACGATTCTGCAGCTAAACGCTGCAGCAGGAGGAGCAGAGGAGCGGCTGGTGGGACGAGACAAGACCACGGCCAAGAGGACATCCAGGGCTGGAGAGAGGGAGAGAAGAAACAATGGTTTATTGATAGGCTGTTTGATATTCACCACTGCACCGACTTAACCTCAGGAGACACAATGCTGCCACTCTGTTTCACACACACACACACACACACACACACACACACACTCACACACACTCTCACACACACACACACACACCTTGGAAATCAAACACTAATGCAGCTTGATTAGATTCAAAAACTTCTGGAAGTTGCATTAGTTAGAAAAATCTTTTTATTTTGAGGTAACTTTAATTTCACCGGGAAAAGTCCTATTTAGATAAAAAAACAAAAAAACTCTTTTTCAAGGGAGCAAAAGTTAAATTACAATTAAACAGCGACAAAGACACGACAAACATTTATTAAAAACAATTATAATTTATGGAGGCTTTTCCAAGCTCTCTCACTCTGGACTTTAACATGTTCTATGTTATAAATTCAGTTCCTTTCTAATGTTTTTAAAGACTGCTCCGTGTAGATGGAGCAAAGTGAACGACAACAATAACAAAACAACAACAAATATTCATGCATTTATCATTTCCAAGCTACTCTTAAACATAGTGAAGCAAAAGCATCTAAAATATTTTTATCCGAATAAGAAGCAACAGGTGAGGACAGTTAGAGAAGAAGCCTCCATCACAGAAACAGGAAACTTCCAAAGCAGAACAAGTCAAATAAGGTCATTCACATCTAAAAAATGTCAAAAAACATTAGATTTAATCAGCAATTCAGCATCTGAGACTTCAGAAGATAAAATACTTTTGAAGTCTGAACATGAGGTCTTTAGTTCTCCGTTTTAAACCATAAACATCTTTAAACTTTGAAATGGTGTTTATTTGATCTGTTTGGAGCAGCTCCTCTGGTCTCTGTGCTCAGCATCTCCTCATAAATAATGATCAACCGTTTGCAGACGATGCTGTGCTTTAACTAAACCACTGATCTTCCTGTTAGATGTGGCAGATTATTTAGCTCCTAACTGATGGGTTTTAACTCCATATCAGTGCAGGGCTGAATGCAGATGCTTTCTTAGGTTATTTGAGGACTCAATGACTGGAATAT
>JAUZNJ010121831.1:0-19048 GCA_034780135.1 Jordanella pulchra
TATATATATATGCTTGTAAAAATCATAATGTCATGGCTGTCTTGAGTTTCCAATAAGTTCTACAAGTCTTATTTTTCTGTGATAGGGTGATCGGGACACATACTTGTTTGTCACAAAACACATTCATAAAGTTTGGTTCTTTCATTAATTTATCATGGGTCTGCTGAAAATGTGACCAAATTTTTACCCTCCATTTCTTTTATTCAATCACCCTTTTTATTCAGTTGGTCTTCTTCAAAACTGCCCATGTCATTGAGTCATGAGCCCCTTTCTTAAAGTGGACTTATTTAGCAACATGAATAGGAGCAACTTGTTATTCATGCAATGCTGAGGTACCTGGGCTACTTGGCAAGAATGTTAAATTGCCCACTGGGAGAGCCAAGTATTCCCCTCACTATGTTTAAGTATTCAAGGTGACTTTACTACCAGGGTCATTTTAATCGTTTTTTTTTCCTTAGCCATTAAACTTTTTCTCATCTCTTCTAGGACTACGGGGCTTTTATAATTTGTCCTTATCAAGACTGAAAAGCTAAATTTGCAGACTAAACCTTCAGAAAATATTAGAACATCCTTTTACAAAGGGAATGTTTAAAGATGAGGCAAGTGTTACCAAAAAACAAAAGGAAATTTGGCTCTAAATAAATTTACACTTTAAATTTTATGCAAACAATTAGAGTGCAAGGGTGCATTAGGTTTGGGCAACATGAGAAAGTGGATTGTGATGGGACGGCAATGACACTGGGATTAAGTTTCCCCCCCTACATCTGTGTTATTTATAGAGATTATGTTGTTTTATGAATCCGTTTCTCTACAGACGAACAAATTTGTTGGCCAATGAGACATAACAGAAATTGTAATTACTGTTCGTCTCAGAATGGCAAATGACTCTGTTGTTTGTTTGGTTCATTGCACAGCAAGTACTTTCTTTGCAAGGACTGACATGCATGTTGAATTGAGTCAACATAGAGATGAGAAGCTCCAATTCAGGAGAATGGCAGTTCTGTTTAATCTTTTTACACAGTACTGAGGTTTGAATCCAGAGCATGGATTAACAAGTGACTTTTGTACAATGTTAGGACATGCTGTACTTTCCATTTATTTATATATAATTTTTTTTTTTTGAGTTTTTACAGCACTAGTGGCTCATTTTTTCAGACAGTAGGCTGACAAAGGGGGTATGAGGGAGGGGGAGAGACATGCAGGAAAGGACCACAAGCCCAGGTCTCCCGCGTCGAGGACTAAGGCCTCCATGGGTCGTGCACGGTACCTACTATGCCACCTGCACATCCACTTTCCATTTATAGCACATCTGAATATTGTACCCAAATTGTCTGAAAGAGTATAATTCACTTGATAATGTTGTTGTAAAGTATATTTTATTTACTTATTTTAGTTAAAAATATTTCCAATTTATGTTGAATTTAATACCAGAGCAGTAATAAGCCGTAGGTTTATGTTATTATTCAAAGGAGTGTTGGAAATAAACCCCAACAGGGAAAATGATGAAGGTGTTTTTTAGTCCTAAATATATGGAAACCCAATTTTGCATGTCCTTCTAATTCTGAAACTAGAAGGCAGATCTAGTCTGAGGTCTGAAATCCTGAAAACCCAAAATTCACCTGGAAATACAGATTAAAATTTGCTTTAATAGCTAAAGCTGGCATATTTACATGTGAAACTGTGTTCATTTGTATTAATATGCACTTAAAAAGGCAAAGTTATGTAAAGAAAATAACCTAAAGTTGGTATGCATTCCCAAAGACCAGGACTCTTTGTGTTATTAATAAAGACAGAAAGATGAACAAATGGATGAACGGTTTCTAACTGTAATTGCTACATTTTTTGTAGGTAATCACTTATTTTCTGCTAACTGACAAAATAACAGAAGCAAAACCTTTTTTCTTTTAACTGTTGGACATTTTATATATCCTCCATGCTGTATTGGATGTCTCAACTGAGTGGAGATGGGACTGCTTCAGGAACAGGTTATGCTTGATTTTTTTAGGAGATATAATGCACATTTACTAGTGGCATGCTGACATATTCTGATTAAAACTGCATTCTTTAGTGCGAGGATATACTGTATGTTATCCTTGCCATCAGCATTGTTTAGTGCTTTATGTGTTAACCAAAGTGGTAGGACGGAGTTTGGCTGCAGTCAGATTTTGCAGGAAATCCCACTCAAATTGGACTTGCTCTGTAAGTGGAATTTAGGAGCTGAGGAGAAATGTCGGCCCAAAACACAGACTTAAATTGACTGAATTCAATTCAAGGAATAAAATGAACAATCTGGGCCATATTCAGTCTCAGTTTTTATATTGAGCTGATGATAGAGGGAGGGATGTTTTCCCACCTTCCTTTGGCACACCATATTATTGAAACATCTGACCCCATTTTTGCTCATGATTGTTAGTGGAAAGTTAAAGCAGCCTTGCTGATTATTGAAGCAAAAAACCTGATTGCTAAAATTCAAAAGTAATATCCCCCTAAACACCTTTTGGTTTGCTGTGCTTGCAAAGTTGTGCATGTGTCAAACACGTTTAAAGTTGGAATTTGGCCTTTTTTTAATATTGTATCCCTAGTTTAAGTTTTTGATTACTTTTACCCATAAAGATGTTTATGGTAAATAGATGCACTATGCACAATTTTTATTACAGAGTGGTTGTATTATGCAGTCTTCTTGAAAGCAGTCCCCTTTAGCTCCACTCATACACATGATCGGACCTGGATAAATTATATATATGCAGAGGTAAGCAACTACTTATTCCACTCTGTAAATTCAGCTTAAATGAACCAAACAAATTGCTAACAGAGTTTGCACTCCTAGCCATTTTGTTTACCTCCTCATACAGTGATGCATTACACCTCAGTGCCTTTTATTTAAACAGCTTAACAACATGTTGAAACAGTTTTGAAGCCTCCAATCTTTGGCAACAATCCATTCCATCTGCTCCTCCTTGCTCTTTTAATGGGATTCATCAGTGTGATTGCAATCGCGGAAACTCTGTGAGGTGTGTGACATTTCTCTACTGGAGTGTGGCCAAATTGGGGCAGTCTTTTTGAATCTCATCAAACAGCACCCCATGTATTTTACAGCAGCTGCTGGCAGAGCCTCCTGTGATCTCGGTTCACCTTGAAGTGGACTATTCTTCTTATGTTCAACTCTCTGTCCCGTAGTCACCTGACATAAAATTTTAAAAGAGCAACTTCAATACCTACCACAAATTACCATTTGCCACCTGTCTTGGTTAATATGTAGAGTCACGCACTTGGAAGCTCATTAGGAAATAGACCAAGTTTGATTGATTGCTCTGTTTTCAGTTCTCATTCATGTAGAAAATTGGCAAGGCTGAATAAAGAACACCTTAAAACAAGAACTAAAGTGTTTGTCTGGGGCATGATAGAATTTATTTGTCTAAAGTACTTTGATGTGTTTTGTTCTTCTGTTTGTCTTATGAACCTTTCACTTTAAGTGGTGGCAGTTAAATTATGATATAAATGACAAGTAATTGGCCATTCCTAGACAAGATCAAAATGCTTTCCTCTCTTAACATTTTTCTACTTTTGCAAATAGCTTTAAACAGACATTCTGAACTTTCACCAGCATGGTCTTCCTTTTGCAGAGTAATCAAGATGGTTACCCCCCCGACAATTACTAAAAGTATTGGGTGTTACCGGTGCTACAGTGGTGTAATATGACACAGTGATACCTGATTTGGGGTTTGAAATAAGGACATTTTAGCAATGCATTAGAAAAAAAAAACAAGTTATGATGAGCCTACTACAGTGAGCACAGAGTATATCCACACAGTTTAAAGATTTTGCAGGCCTTTATAACCGATTTATAAGTCTACTATTAAGAAAAACAAAGGACAAAGGCTGAAAAACTATTGATTTTCTCAACTGGAAATAGCATTTTAGAAGATAGACAGAGGGTGAGATGCTTAAAGCATTTTTCAGTCTGGGGTTCATCAGTAGTGTACTTCATTAGAAAAACTCAAATGCTTCCAGCAATTAGATCTCATTTGGCCTGCACATTTGTGCAGCTTATGAAAAAATGCTATAATATAGTTTTAATATTCTAGAATCATATGGCACATGGTCTCAGACATTCCTTGTGGATGGTATTTGGAATATCTCTCCAAATACTTTCAGGCATAACTGATGCTTGTAGATGTTTTTTTTTTTAATATACAGTTGTATTTTGTGTGAAGGGTCAGAACATGTCAGGGTAGCAGCTCTTAATCCATCTGTTTAAAGTTAGATTTTGTTCAGAACTAAAACAAAGTTGAATCTCAACTCAAATCTGTCTTTCCCATGCATTTCTTTATGTATCTTTGCTTAACCCAACTATTCTTGCTCTACTCATCTTCGGTTTTAATATCCATATTTCTTTTATTTTCCTCTCATTCTATTAACACGGTGATACCAGAAGTAGAAGGCCAGCTTCCTCTGACACTGCAAGAGGATGTGAGCAGAATACATTCAGCCATCACTACTTTTCACCATAACACTGCACACACCCACACACATACATCTATCTGGTGCCATTAAATCCCAGCTCTAGCACATAGCTCCACGGCCATATGGTCTTCTCCTTGCTTCGCTCCTGTCCCACTGGGTAAACAGCCGTCAAAAAACAGCACTCCTCTCAGATGGTTGTTTAGCTCCTGATCTCCCCTTATCAGATCTCTTCGACTGTCTCATTAGTGCTGAACGTCTCGGTCAATATCTTCACATTAAATTTTCAGCTGCTTGTGCATGCTCATATTCAAATCTGGCTTTCTTTTCTAGGATTTTCTGTCACCACATGTTTCATTAGCTTTAATGAGATACACTTCTTCGATGCCTGGTAAAGAAAAAAATATTTTATGTGATAATGTAAAGACTTCATCATTCTTTCCCATATGCTTCATTATTAAACTCGTGTGCAATCAAGCCAACATACAGGCATGTTTTGTGTTCTATTTTTGTGCAATATTCAGCTCTTTAAGCTTGAACCGTGTTCAAGTAATTTTTTGTGGACCGGATTTAGGAAAAGAAACGCAAAATAATTCAAATTTGTGTCCTGTTTCTTGGTGAACATTTACAAAAGTGTAACAAAGTGTATGTAAATGTTGCACAAATCTTTAGCAGTTATAACATTGCACAGTTACCTAACAGCACAATGCCAGCAGACATTTAGCGATGGAGCTTGAAAGATTAAAAAAAATTAACAAAATCAAAGGGCAAAGCAAAGATACAAGTAAAATGCTTGAGAGTGATCTGCAAAACCTAAATTTAGGACTTGTTTTGTATGAATTCTATAGTTGGTTTAAAGGTCAAAAAAGGTTTTGAGGTTTTACTGGATGATTTAAATGTGGCAGGAAGCGCGCAGAGGAGTGTAACACGTCTTATTTGAGATTGGACTAGAAAGTCCATTTACACTACTATGGCCCCCATTCTTTATTTTATAATGTTTAATATCAGCTATAATAACTATTCCATACATATCAAAGCAAGAAATGATATGTGGTCTAATAAAGTCTGCAGTCGTGTTCTCATCCTCTGGGCTGAACAACTTTCTTCTCTGTTTCATCACTTTTTTCCATCTTTCCCTAACTCAACAGAACGTTCCTAGAATTTAGAAATAGCCTGAAGTGGTTCCAATGCCCAAACACTCCCACCCCAAGGTTTTTAACGATTTTACACCATTAGTTATTAAATGTGTTGAGAAACTGCTGAAAACAGCGCTTCTACAGAAAAAAAGAGAATTTCTGGATCCTTTACAGCAGTGGTCTCAAACTCTAGTCCTCAATGTCCATCGTCCTGCAGCTTAGCTGTCTTTGTTTCAACACACCTGGCTCCAGCATGAGCTCATTAGCAGAGCTCTAAATACTGACTGCATATTAGTGAATTTGTTAAGGGATGCAATTCAGGTGTTTGGGTTAAGGGGCAGATCTAAAAGTTACAGGACATTGGCTCATGGGGATTTGAGTTTCAGTACATGGCTTTATAGTTTGCTTATGGTGCTAAATAAAAGTTAGAAGATGTAACTCCTCAATCTGATATCCATCTAGTGGAGAGTAAAACACATTTAATGGTTTTATTTTTTGATTTCTCTCATTTTATTTAATTTGAGCCACTGGCTTTATTTGATAAGATTTAGAACAGTTTAATCTGATTGGCTAGACTCTAAGGGCAAAGAGACAATTGTCAGAAGAGGTGTTATCGTCTAGTGGGATTTTTGTTTTCCGTTATACTTAACACTGTTTGCTTGTTATAGCCAGCAAAACAGTGGAAATATTTCCGATATCGTGAGCCTCCTTTGTGACGATCAAAAGAATCCTGTTTGGAAAAACTGTGAATGTGAATGGTACTGTTCTGAATTCATAAAAATTGATGATATTTCTTTGTTTTTTACAACTCCCTTTTATCCAAGATTCATAGATTACAGATTTTTGAATAATATATTACTCAGATATCAACTACCATGGATCACTAAGCAAACATATGAATTAAGTTGGATTCAAACAGAAATACTCTGTAAGAAAAGTCAGCAAGAATCCCTCTGTCTAGCGAAAAGGGCAAAATTCAACAGGGACAGAACTCTGATGTTCAAATTTTATAAATCTTACATTGAATCTTTTCCAACTTGTTCTTTTATATGTAGTTATAAAAACCTTGGAGGGGGTGGAGACAAAACTGCATCAAAAATTGTAAATGTCAGCAGCAAAGCCGTAGGTGCTCAGCAAAACAGCCAGACTGACTGACCTCTGGTCCATCTTGTCAGTAACTACTCATCTCTCCTCTCTTGATTTCAGCTTTTACGTTTTTTATCCTAGTTCAGGGTTTTTTTTTCTTTTTGTTTTGTTTTCAAATATAAGTGAAGGACTAATTTATTCCTAGTGCAATCTCTCACCTTCATTTGGGCGGGGGGGGAATTGTTGGAAATATGGTTGAAGATCTTGCTTTTTATTCCTTATGACAGCGTATTCTTTATGCATTTCTTTGGCCCGTGTGGTCTCTGAAAAATGTTACTTATTCATTGTTTTTTTATCTTGATATGATCTGCTTAGCATATGTATTATCTATGTACTAATATATGTATTTTTCTTTTTTTTAGACTTATCAGGCTAATTTACAATTGACAGATTTTGGTTATGAACCCCACATTGGTTGCGGCTATTGTATTCAGTGTTATGTCCTCTAGAGAAATTTGGCTGTATTTTATATCTTTATTGTGAACTGTTGTAAAACGTATCACTTATCAAGATGGGAATTAAGAATGGCGTAATAGAACAATATCATCTCAAAGCTTCTTGTGAATATTTAAGATCTGTAAAAAGCTTAATACAATTCCTAATTTTTTACAAGTAAGTATATAAACTACAGTTAAGTGTAATGTTTGTGAGGTATACTAAGGGGAAAAAAATACTCTGGGCTTCTTGCACAGGAGTCACCTCTTTGATATTCAGCATTCTTCTATTTTAATTTCATGAGTTTCTACATTATCATAATTCAAATAACCATATTTCCTTTTTGGGAGAAAAAAAATTCAATATAAAAGATGATATATGCCGACAGTAGAGTATAAACTTGTATTAAGGAGCTTACTTTTAGAGTGATGGTTTTCATGATCTATTGAAATCTTGTTTCCATGGTTTCCAAAAAAGGAGATCCTTCATGGCGTTACACATTAACCAACATCTATAGGTAAATAGATTAAAACCTAATTCAAGCAAAGTTGCATGTAAAGGTAAGGGCAAATAAGTTTTTTATATTTTTATATATCATTTTATTTATCTATTTCTCCATGACCAAGGAGCTCCATACTCTGTTGTCAAGGTTTCAAACGTTTACTGTTAAAACTAAACACATCAAAAACCCATCAGGATGTGGACCAGGTAGAGTTGGCGATAGCCTTTAGGAGGCATGCTTATTTGTTTAACCAGTTAATTGTCACAGCCATGCCATGGGACGTCTGTTGTGCCTCCAAATTTGCAGCCTCATACTGCTACAAAAACGCTACTGTCCACCGTTACTGTGGGCTTATATGAGGGTCTGAGAACAGCAGCTAAATTAATTTATGCTTTTTTTTCAAGCTTTTCAAAATCATTTTGGGGAATTTTGGTGTGGCCAGTGAACAAGGTAAACTGGAAGAGGATTTGGGAATTATAACAGGCCCTTATGTTCTTGATTTTCTCAGACAGATGCTGAACTTAAGAATATAATTTAATATCCAAAAACCCATCTTGTTTTGTCCACTAATAGAGATATGGAATAAATAAATACACAGTTTCAAAATACTTTTGAATTACCACCAAGTCTCTTTAAATTACTCCCATTATAACTTGCTGATCAGCATGAGATGGCTGTTTTCATAGACCATAATTATACAACATTCTATAAAAAAGTTTAAAAGTCTTCCCTAAAAGTCCTCCCTAACTTGCAGGACACAATCCAGTTTTTTTTTTTTTGATGATGTCGCTCCACCTTAGGATACTGGTCAAAGAATTCTGCTCAGTATTCAACAACATCATCAACAACAGCCCATTGAAGAAGTTGAATAACTAGGGCTTAACCAATAATTTGGTATTTTTTAAAAAAAGACTAATAAAATAGGTCTAGTTCAGGTTTAATACCTCATAACAACCACTGACTATTGAAAATACTGCTGTTGAGAGAATGACCAGCACCAATTTTCAGGGAGTGCACATCTCTTAAGATTTGTCATTGAACACGAACACCTCAGGACTGGCTGGGAAAGCCCATTAATGCCTACACTTTCTAAAGGAAGTGTAGGTGTTAATAGTCTAAAGGCACCTTCTACAGAGTAACTATCTATCTAACTATTGTGGAGCATCCTGTCCACCTCTATCACTGTATGGTACTGTGCCATCACTGTGTCTTGCTGCAACACTCTGCAGTGTATATTAAGAGCAGCAGCAGAAATCATTTATGCCCCTCTCTACTGGACATCTATAACACCCGTCTCACCCTCAAAGCCCTCAGACTGCAGGTGATCCCTCCCACCCATCTGACAGCCTCTTCACATGCTACCATCAGGAAGAACACCAGTTGTCTCCCACCAGCGTGCCCCCTCTCCTTTTAGCCCCTAGCAAAAAAAATCTCTGGACCTTTTTCCACCTTCCTCTCTTTTCCCCTCTCTATGGATCTGCTTTGTTCTATCTATGAAACAGCTGTACTTTGATAGAAAATAACTTGGATATACATATATAAACAAGCCAGGGACTGCACCAGTCACTTTATTTATGCAATCATTTTATTCATAAACCCGTTGCATCGTCTTAACGTTGCCTACTTTATTGTCAGTTGTTAGATTATTGCATTTCAGATATGGCTTGTTTGCTACACCATCGGTCTGTGAAGATCAACATTTTAATATGACTTTATATCTGGCATTATTAGCAAAACTGTTTGAAGTTGAGAAAGTAACTGAATAAATGGGTAAAAACAGAGTTTTTTTAAATGGAGCATTTGCATGCACACACACACACACACACATGTTGCTTTATCTGGTGCCAATACTAAGACATGCTGCATATTTTGTCTTTCCCATACAAGAACATTCTCTGTCATGTTTTTAATCTGAGAGGAGAGGTATACCTTTTAAACCAAAGTGCAGGTTGGAAAAAAGATATAAAGCACATTTTTAGAGAGTATAAGGTGAAAATCTTTTATCTTTGTATATTGCCTGTCTGGATAAAATCTTGTTGTAAATGCATGCTAGCAATGATCATAGACTTGTACTGTAAATGACTAAAATTGTAATAAATAAATTAGATTTTACATCATTGTTTTAGTATGAGTGTAATTTCACATCTACCAACTCATTTTTGACATATATATTTACACAGATATATTATTTTGGCTGTTAAGCGAAAACTTGATTTCTTTTTATCTGTATTTAAATTCAACATACATACAGAAAGGAATTCTAATAAATCCAATATCATATATATTTCACTTGTTTATGTTTTATCCAGGTTTGCTATAAAAACTATTTTTAGTTGTCTTAATTGGCAGCTAAGTTGCTCAAACCATTACCTGCTACATGACACAAATTTCAACTAAAAAGTTGTTGGGTTGCATTGCAAAAGGAGAAAGAAAGTGCAACATTTCACATTTGTTATGGAAACATAGAAATTTAAAGACCAAACTGTGGAGTTCTTTAGAAAGGTCCTAAAGACATTCATATTTCAAAAGGATTTTTAACGCATGATTTAAACGTAGTTTTTTGTTGTCTTTTATAAATTTTTGATTTTGTTATACACTTGGAAGTATTTTAACTTGGATCGCATAGCACTTTGAGATTTTCTTGAAATGCAAAGTGCACTATAAATGAAATTATTATTATTACGTAAACTAAAATGTGGCTCAATTAATAAACCAAATTTCTTGATTGGATTCAACTTTTATACAGCTTCAACTATTTTTGGGGCTTTTAACAATATGCTTTCAAGCTGTGTCCATTAAATGTTCCTTTCAGACAAAATATTTTTTTTAATGGAAGCAAAACTTAGGGCTAATTAAAGACTGTGTGTTTCAATTGCAGAGATTTATTTGTGGAAGAAAACATTTTGATATTAATGTTAGGTCTTATATTAAATAAATAATAAACAAATAAAAAATATGTGGTACTCAGATTCAATTTGCAGGCAAACTTAAATAAATTCCACAAGGCTAGTTATAGATTTCAATTATTTTATCTATGATGTAATGAAGATCTTGTATTTTTTTTTTTTTTTTTTTTTTTTTTTTTTTTTGTAAATTGAGTTTGAATGGATAATTTATGAAATGCATCTGGGGAGGTAAAACAAGCTGCTATCACATCTGTTTTGTCAGAATCCACATTTTAATCTTTGAAAGAAAAACAGCTAATGTGTAAAAGAAGAACATGCTGTGGTTTCTCATGGTGCCTGTTGCCATTTCATTTGTTTCTGTGATTGGCTAAAACCAAACTTTGGTAGGTAGGCAAGAGATGTTGCCTTTGCCCAATCAGTTTGAAAGATTTTGCTGAACAGCCCTCATTTTCCCCAAACAATGGGAGCAGTCTCAGATTGATAATGTGTAAAACTAAACCTGAGTGCCACATATTATCAATCTGGGTTGACAGGTTTGTTCATTCTGCTCTTCGGTGTTTACTTTGTATTTACGTGTGCAACATTAACAGAGAAAATGAAAAAGATTTGTGACAAGTAAGTGATTAAAAATATTAATTCAAATAGTATCTTTATAAAAAATCCTTAAAATGTCGAGAACGTATCATTTTCCTTATGCTTGAATTAAATGTTTGGCTTGTAAAATGTCAAAGATTCTACTTTTATTAAATTAAATAGGAACCAAAATTCTTTTAGGCTAAATGATTCAGCAAATCTACATTCAGGGTAGGTAAACAAGTAATGCAGCATAATCAGATTATTTTGATTTGCTTAAAATGGAGTGAGTGGCCACTCTGTGTTGTTTCCCTTTCCCTCCACCATTCTTCTTATCCCTTTTGTGCTTTTCCGTCTCAGCCTCCATTCTTATTTTTTCTTCTCTCTTTTTTTTCTTGTTCTCTTCTGTGTGACACTGAATGCAGTCCTGTACAATGGTGGTCTCATTACTCAAGCTCTCATGGCAAACTAGTCTCGAGGGAGAGCAAGCACACTTTTTAAAAAAGTGCCCTGTCACATTGAGGCACATGATTTGCATTTAGGTTAAAACCAGCCAAGACTCTTAAATCTTATTTATGGGCAGAGGGAACTCCTTCGTCACTGCGGTGTTTGGGCATCAGTTATTGTCAGACTTAATCTTGTTAAACTATCTCAGTTTTAAAAAGACAAATACCCACCCAGATATACACAGAGCCATATCAAGGAAAGAAAGCTACTAGTTTTTTGTTTGTAAAGAGGTTATAATCTTTAAAATGGTAATGACCATTGTACAGCATGAAAGGCTTTTTTAACCGATAATCAGCCTAATGTGATGTCTGACAAGGGGAGGTGAAGCTTTTCATTGTAACTGTATGCATGTACTGCATGTGCACAAAATATTAATGCTATTAGCTCTTATCATAAATAGTTTAAGGCAAGTAAGTGCTTACATGGATGGTGCCAAGAGAATAAGTTGACCATTCAAGAATGAATGCCATCAGTTTGATAGCTACTTTGAATGCGAATCGGTAGAAGGAAGAGGAAGGCTTTTTTTAATCAGGCTAACATATTGAAAGTTTACATTAGCTGAACCAATTTTGTACGGCAGGAGTCTTCTTTCTCTCCTCCATTTAATTTTACAACTATTATGGCTTCTGCTGCTTTGTGCGATTTATCTTTACTCTAAAAATTTTCTGTCGGAAACCTTATTTAAATCTGTGTTATTTTAGCCAAAACATTTTGACATGATTTAATTGCTGATATATCAATGTACTGAAAACATGTTAGACAAAACATTTTATATAGAGGACTTTTCTTTTGGTCATTAGACATACCAGAATTGTTACCGATTTTAAGAAATCTTTAACTTATAGCCTAAAGGTTGCAAAAAGCCTTAGAACAAACTTATGTGGCAAAGCCTATGCCAATAGTAAAAAAAAAATCTGCGTTGCTAAATAAAATGATATCATTCTGCCGTATATCTTGCTATGTCCTTTTTTTTATACTACATTGGCTTAAACATAAAAAAAATTGCTCTTTGTGCATAATCATCTTCTGTAATGTCTTCTGAGGTTAGATGTCACATGGAAATGTGGTCTAAACTTTACACAATGAAAAGACTAATTTTTTCTCTGATGTCAACATACTGTTTTGTTTTTCGGGTCGTTTTTTTTTTATCTTTTTTTGCCATATCTGGGAGGAAAAAAAAGTTAATTGCTGCAAACAACTTATGTGTGACCCCCAAATAATAGCTGAATTAGTTATCAGGACATTGCTACAACAACCGAGTAGGACCTCCTTAAATTTTGTAAAATATGTGCATCTCTGAAATTAAATATTCACTGTAGGGTGGTTGTTTAGCATATCCAAAATGTCTTCTACTGTTTCTAATCTACCAAATGCATAGAGATGCATTGCAGGAGTATTTATAACTCAAAGTTGCATATTTTACCTCATTAAAAAAATGATGGTATGATGTGCTTGTAAGAATTTAGTTGAGCCAGTATGACAGTGAACCTCCATATATCCATCTTTTACCACTTGTCTGTCAGAGTCAAGGGGTGAAAGGCAGGTTGCACCCTGGTCAGGTTGCCAGTTCATCACAGGGCAACAGATGCAAACACATCTATAAAAAATTGAGAGATACCAATTTATGTAAAAGTCATGTTGTAGTCTGTGGGAATAAACCTGAGTGTGTGGAGAGAACCCACGCATACATGGCGAAAACATGCAAACCTCATGCAGAAAGAGCCTAGAGCAAGGATCCAACCATCCAACCCAGGATCTTCTTGCCGGAAGGAAACACTTCCACAAATGGCATCAAAGTGCAGCCAACAATGAGCTTTTCCTTTTTTTTTTCTTCATTTAAAATATTCAGCAGTGGTTAAAAAGAAAAACTGGAAGCTAGAGCTCATCCCTAAAGCTCTTTAAAATCACTTGGAGGCAATAAGTTTTGAATAGAAAGAAGCTCATACCCTTTTCTATAATGTGATTTTTCTGCTCTCTACATTCTTTAAAATGGAAGGACTAATTGTATTTCTATATTGCACTTAATTTCTATAAAAATCTTAAACCTGGTTTTTAATTGCAGGGATTCACTAATTACAATTTTGTGAGAAATTATAATCTTTTGTATTTGTACAGATTAAAATGGTCATTACTTATTTGAACAATTTCAAGAGGGTCAGTAGAACAGCCTTTTTATTTGTTTATTTTTTTGCTTTAATGTTCAGAGTTATTGTTAAGGACATATAATGGGCACAGAGACAACATTACAGCTTCCTTCTGAAAAGTCAGTATCAAAAACAAGCTTTTACTAATATTCCAAAGGAGAAGAAAGGAAATTAATATTTTAACCCTGAACCCTCTTTTG
Organism: Jordanella pulchra; assembly: GCA_034780135.1. Lineage (NCBI taxonomy): Eukaryota > Metazoa > Chordata > Actinopteri > Cyprinodontiformes > Cyprinodontidae > Jordanella > Jordanella pulchra. The sequence goes on from JAUZNJ010121831.1 coordinate 14,011, forward strand.
TTAGGATTTATGCAGTTCGCATCACAAAAAAAAAAAAACTCTCCATGGTTTGTACTGACAAAAATGCTGATCCTTTTCTTAATTCTTAAATGCTTAATCCTTTGTCTGTGTTTATATATAGGATTTACAGTTTGTAGTGGATTTCACCTTTGATATTTTAATGGTTTATATCAATGCTATTCTGGAAATTTCCAATGGCTTAAGAAGTTGGGGATCTTCTAAATCTCTGCCAACGTTTGCCACATATTTTTGGTATTGTGGTTTTGATCAAGCCCAATTCCTATTTGAACGCACTGTTTCCATTCGGTGCATCATCCATCACTGTTGGTTGTTGTGTCCATCAGTGCTGCTCCGTTAACTTATCTGCTGTTTGTTTTGTTATTCAATATATCTGCATAGAAATCCAGCTATCCTAATACATGTTTCTTTAAAGAAGAGTGTGCTGCACTGGATCTTGCTGCCAATTAGAGTAATTGTGTCTTGCAGTAGTGGTGTTTTTTATAGTAATCCGTCAGGAATAGAAGTATGCTCACTGTTTACAATACATTAAGTTTTAGAATTAATATCTTCACAAAAGGTTTCATGGTAAAAATAGCTTCAGCAATATTTTACTAAAGCCAAATATTACACAGATAATCAATAAAAAATGTTTTCTTGCTTTTTTCTCCTCTTGATTTATTTTTAAACATGTCTTTTTCTTGATTATTTAGATTTAGTACATTTTTCTGAATCAAAGTCAAATCTGACCCTAAATGCCAAACATCTGCAGATTAAGATTTCTTAATACACTAACAGTGGTCTGATAAACTTAATGTAAAAGATAATGTGGCTCTGCCCATTATGATTAAAAAAGTGTGAGTGATTCCCAAATTCTATGGCATATAAAAAAGCTAGGTGAACTCTGGCAGCTTCCTTGTTGTGGTGGGAGGTTAACTAAGTCTTTCATACTGGCTGAAAAATAAGCAAGATTTCATGCTATGATGTCAGCGACATCTAAGACATTGACATTGACCATAGAAAAACGGCGTAAACAGAAAACGAATCACTTTATCTTTAATACAGTTCTTGCATCAGTGTTATTTTAGGAAAAAAAATGGAATGCTGCACTGAAGAGATAACCTCAAGATGGGACAGAAATCTTGTCCTACACATGCAGTATGTTTAGCTCCAAAAGGATTGTGTAGTGCTGGAGAAGTAGCAGAGCTGGAGTTAGATTCTCTTCTTAGCTCTTTCACTGAGTGTCTCCAAGTATCTCTCATGACTTGAGTGTGATCCATATCTGCTACATATAATATTTGCATGACAAAGTACCACCTGTGAATCTCAGTCATGCATTTATAATGTTCCCTATTGCTTTACTCCCTCTATGGGCTTTTGCATACATCACTACTTTAACAAACTTGAGGTTAAATGTATTGTTGAGAAAATCTTGATACAACTCAAGCTCTGAGTTTTTCATGAGCTGCTGCTTCCATAAAGTCTCTATTTACTCATCTTTGTCTCTTGAGCTCAACACTTTTGGGGTGTTTTGTGCTAATCCAATCTCACTTACTTAGAACTGAGAGTGTGGTTTTTATTTCAGACCAGGGTCGGAAAGATATATCAGCCATTATCTGGCATTAGTCTTGTCCTGGCCTAATAAATTATTTCACAGTGTAATCTGCATCTATGAAAAACTGCAACACAGTTAAAAAACCTCATCAAAATTTCTTTTAATAGTTGTCCCTATCAGTGTGGATGCTACAGTGGCTTTCAGCTCTAATTATTTTCCCTTTCCTTTCATTTTTATAGCCTTGTCCTGTTTGCTATAATCAGTTATTTTTGTAACTTTATAGATTTTAAACTGTAAATAATGCTTGTAAAAAATCCTGAATGTTATCCCAGAAAAATAGGAAACATGCGTCTCTTTATTATTTATGCATTTATTTCCCTTAGTTTAACACAGTTTTAAAAAAAAGAATAGGTAGGCTGCAGATCTCTGTTACTCATTTTGTAATACTGTATCTGTATTACTTACTTGGTATGTTTTATGATTGTTAGAAATCTCTGGGAACTCTGAGGACATCCCTCTGGTGCGCTGGCGGCAACAGTGGCTGGAGAATGGGACACTCCTTTTTCACATCCACCATCAGGATGGCAGTGTGAACCTACCTGAACCAACTGAAGACCCAGCCAACGATTCTGCGAAGGAAGAGCTACGCATTCTACACATTTCTGTGATGGTAAACATCTTTATCTGGAAAATTCAAAATAGTATAATGGAACTTTTATCTAATATCTATACTACAATGTTATGTTTTTGACACATGGTGAGAGTTGTCTTAGCTTGGTGTGAGCTGGAATGACTCCTAAAAAACTACACAGATCTTTTCTCCTTGCTGACACTTTTAAAAAGCATAATATTGATGAATTCCTTTAAAGTTTTTTTTTTTGCATTTTCCCTCAAATTTAATCGTTCTTTAGCCCATTGCTCATAGATTGTAAGTTGCGCTGCATTTTTTAAAGCCCCTTACACATCAGATTTATTTTTTACCAAAGCAAGTCAGCCTCATGCAATTATTATTTATTGCTTTTGCAGCTAAGAAAATGTATCTAACACCTACAGAAAAAAAATAGATCTTCATTTTCTGTTATGCTTGGCTTGCAATTTTATATTTTGTAATTTATAATATTTTAGTAGTTCTTTCTCTGGAAAATTGTTATTCAATGTACGGCTCAACATTGTGTGCTTTACATATTTTACACGGAGGGTCAGAAGTAGGGGCATTTTACTTAAAGTAAACTTTTACCCTTTTGCTATAAGGGAGACATGAGATTTTTACAGAGGGGCATGAATTTATGAAGTACCAAAAACCAGTGTCTTGAGTGTATAATTTTGCATGCACACACTGTATCAAACCTTATCAGCTTTCTCGGCAGAGTAGGAAATGAATCCTTAGAACTCTCCGCTTCCTCCTCTTGCCCCGAGGAAATGTATATTTATTAGATCTAAGATATGCCACACCTACTTCCAGTGCCCTTTTCTTGCCCAAAGACATTACAATCATGCTGTGATGGATGATATATATTTTCAGACATTCAAAGCTTATAATATCTGCATACACAAATGATTAGTCAGCGGAAGAGTTTTGCCAACAGCTACATCTACTAACAGATGCAGGGAGGTACACTTCAACACATTCAGATCTAATTTAATTCCGACTACGTTTTATCTCAGATGTAACGACAAATAACTGCCCTTGTCCTATACCCTAAATGCTCTTCATAAATTAGAAAACATCCATCCACCGAATATACAAAACAAAATGGTGCAAATATGGTATATGAGGCTTTTGCACAGTGGACCTTATCTTATTGACTTTGCTGTGATCTCAGAGTTTTACTCCGTACTCTATCTGTGTTTCACATCCCATCACCCTCAGGTTGGTGTCTTTGTGGTTCCTTACCTGCTAATTTGTCATCCCTAAAGCACTGTGGGGGGCAGCAGCTTTTCAAAAGGTGTTCTGTGAAAGTGTAGGGAGGCAAAGATTAGCATGCAAATACAAGCAGACTGCAAGGACAGATGGAAGCTGTGCTACCACTGGGTCGCCCAGGCTGTGATGCAGCCTGCTACCTAGCTGGTGGCCTCGACCTATAAATCCTAAAGCCTTGTCACTAGTGTGGCTTCTTGTTGATACAGAAAAGGTCCTGGGAAGCATGAGCCTTCCAGCTGGGCCTCACACGTCACAGAAAGTTTTTGTCTAGAATACAACAGGATGTAAGGAGAAACCGCAGGATATCGCCATATGCAACTATTAGACAGCATTAAACAGTCATAACATATACAACTTTTTCCATATTAAATGTCCTTCCAACTTTTTAGGTATAGTCTAAAAAATGTATGATATTGATAACATATTAATGCAAGGATAGAGCTTTTTGATTACACATTAGTTTTGAACCCTTTTGAATGGCCTGTTCTCTCCGGGTACTCTGGCTTCCTCTAACAGTCCAAAAACAAATTTGTCATCCTTAGCAAAATTTGCCAGATTGCAAGACTATATCATCATTAGTTATCTTTCATGTATAAATTTATATCACTATTTCAATTGTTACTGTGATTTATTTCTTCTTTTTGATTATATGTAAACATATTTTTATACACATTCATAGAACTTTATGCATTATTTACTGTACAAATCAAAGTTTAAACCACAACAGTTCTTTGGACTTACATTTTCTTATATGTAGACAGAGGCTCACATTTTATGCCTTTGCCACAACATAAAAATGGGCCTCTTTTTATTATAGAAAAAACTGAAAGCTCCTCAATATATCAGCTATCCCAGGAATATCAATTGTATAAATGTTCTTTGTCTTGGAGTATAGCTACTATAGCATGTTGTTGGGGGTTAGTCATTTTTTTCACTATAAACCAAATGGCTTGCAACACTAATGGATTAAATAAATGCAATTGAAACAACATGTATACTTATCACCAGTCTAGCAATAACTCCATAACAGCTTGTGGAGGTAAGTTCTGTTTTGCTATGGGGTACGTTTTTGTTTTTTGCTTTTTTTGTTTGTTTGTTTTTGAATGGTGCAGTTTGAAAGGTTCACATAGAGCATGTCCAGAGTCTGACAGATTCTATACTCTGTGAAATTAAATGCTTTTGACTCTCTTTAGTCAGTGATTGTTGATGCTGAGGGGTATTTGCTTAGGTCGTGGTCTCTGGAAGTTCATGTCCAGCTCTTTTTCAACATCGCTGTCTCCAGCAGCCCTCTAGCTTTAAGACTTCCTCACTGTACCTCAGTTCATCTTTCCAACAAATAAGAACCAGTACTTTGGTGTCATTACAATATGCCTTTAATCTTAAACAATTTAAAATATTATGGTTTTCTGGATATGCCTAGTCCAACAGCCCCCCCCTACACAGACATGTTTTCTCTTGAAGTAGTGTCTTTTGAAATATTTGTTCTGTGCAAAAAAAAAAAAAAAAAAGAATCAATAGAGGTTTTCTTTCTTTCTTTCTTTCTTTCTTTCTTTCTTTCTTTCTTT
>JAUZNJ010121842.1:0-19048 GCA_034780135.1 Jordanella pulchra
AAAAAAAAAACCAAAAAAAAAAAAAAAAAACATGAATAAATGCTGCAATGCTACTTGTTCTTAAAAACCAGGCTGTAATGAATGAGTTTTAAGATTTGATTAAAAGACTTAGATAAATGGCTGAGCATATATCAAAAATCTGAATACTGTTATTGAGAAAGCCAAGGTCCATCAAGTGTTTGGCTCTGGTTCTTGGAATAACTAATGAAAGTGATCGTAATACCTCAAAGACCTGACAAGGACACGTCTGAAAACGTAAACAGACAGGGTGGACTGAGGCCGCCTAGAACTTTCAAGAAACTCTATAAATGTTCCAGTTCTAAATTAGCATGTACTGGGACCCAATGTAAAAAAGGAAATGACAGAATGTTTGACAATATCAGTCAGAACACGGCATTTTGGAAAAGGTTAAAGCAATACAGGGAAGACTGAGAGACCAAAATTAAGGGTATTGTAATAATAAATTCTTAAAGCTGTTAAGGAAGCATAACCTTCTCTACATCATGACAACTTAGAATGGATTGAACTTGGGCCAGAACACATAAATGTTTGGTAATAGCTTGATGTTATGCCAATTAGATGATCAAGTTTGAAAGTCTTTTGAATCTTTTGAAGTCGAATTTTTATCACATATTCTGAACAGAAAGTTTTACTTTACAAGTCAGAGAACAAACATTAATGGTAGCACTGTCACCAAATAAACTAAGTCTTTTTTTCCTTAGAAAAGTAGAATATTTTGCTTTAGACACTAATTTACAGCTGGGATACAGTTAAGATAGGAATTGACACATATTATTAGGATAGGAATTTGTCTTTAAGGATGAGTAAGCCAACTGCATATGAAAGGATGGCTAATGCTAAATTATAAGTGATCAAAGAGACAAAATATAAATAGAAAAAGCAAGCGGACCAAGAATGGAGCCTTGGGACACTCCACAAAAGAGAAAAGCAGAGGAGGTGTCATTATTAACATTACAGAGGAAGTTCTGTTGTCTGGAAGGAAGAAAACAACCACAGAGCTGTGCCACAAATACCAACATTGTTGTCTAAAATAGACATAGGAACACACTCATCAGCTGTAATGTAATGAAGTCTAGAAGAACATGGTGCTTTGCAGCAAACACACATGCTGCAGTTTTCATTAAGGCAGACTCAGCTCTGGCCTTTTTCAGAAATAGCATTGTCTTTTAAAATAGTCAAGAATGGATCAAAATGCTTTTATATAACTTCAAAGAGAAGGGGAAATAACAAACAGTTTTAAAATTTAAAAAAGCTAGATGTGAAGATTCAATTGAATTCAATTTATTTAGTTTTTTTTAAGGTCTGACCACAGCAGGGGTAAAATTGCTGGCACAGTTCCTAAGATAAGACAAGAGCTGATAAAAGACAGGAGAGCAGAATCAACAGTATCAAATACATCCTATGACAATTAATTAGGAAAAAAGTCAAAAAAAGGGAAGTATTGTATGTAATTATTCAGAAAAGAAAAACACAGGTTTAAACTGGTCAGACACAGTTGGAACAGCAGGGGGTCTGCATGTGCAAATGTAACAGTAATTCATCTGACAGATGTCACATATCAATATCACCTGTCTTTACTGTTGTTTAAAAAGAAACATCTCACACAGACTGCCTAACACAATAATAATTGTTAGAAATAAAATCAGATGGAGACATTTTGTAGATGAACATTTAACAGATTTCTGGCCTTACTGAGTTGTAGTCTGAGCTCCCATGTTTCATTTCTTATCCAGGGCCCAGCTTTGGGTTTGGTAGATTTAAACTAAACTAGAGATTTTCAGCCCAGATTCCCACTGCAAGTTGCTTAAGACAAGTAAAGAAAGACCTTGGAACAAAGCTGTGTTTTTCTGTCCAACCTATGAATTAAATTAATAACAACAGCAGAAAACTGTCCAGCTGTAGCAGAAGTCAGGATTGGATGGAAACAATCCCCCTCTGGTGACCTACTGGCTGGAATGGAGGCTGAAAAATTAATAACGATAACAATTAATTAGGAAAAAAGTTAATAAAGTTAATAAACATAGCATATTTGAATATTTCACAGTAAAGTCATATAGAATCCATGGGAAATAACAAGGTCCAAAGTGTTGCCAAGGTGGAGTTTAGGTCCAGTGACAGAGAAAGCTAAGTGAAAGAAATGTCAGAACAATAAACAGGAATCATTGAATAAACAGAGTTTAAAAATGTATGTCTATTAATACAATCTGCAAGAAATTCAGAGAATTTCCTAACCAATATGCAATATGTGAGGGCTTTTATCCAAGAGAATGTCAAGTTTTGGTATGTGAATGTTCATTAAATTACCAGTCTTGGGTTTGCAAGACTGGAATTTGGATTTAAAGGTCAAAGAAAATAAACTCCTTCAGATCCTGTCAGCACCCGCTTGATTAGAATTAGAGGGTTAAAAGTGGCTTCTATTACAAGTGTATTCTAAATAGATGGTTTCAGGCAACATTTTCTTTTGTGATGATAAGACTAGAAAAAATGTGAATGAGAGCCGCTATTTTGAAAATTCATCCGTTAACAATTACAATTTATGTAAGCTAATAAAGTAGGAGAGAATAAAACTGTTGCTAAGCAATAGGGCAACCCATAAGTTAATGTGTGAATTATGTCCTGGACAATATGCTAAATATTTCAGACAATTGTGACTGATGAATGAGAACTAGTTCAAGCTGGAGATCAGAAGATAGATAGTACCATGAGCATGAATCAGTTCATCTTAAACTGGCTGATTAGGATAAAATGGCACAACACTGTACATGACTCTCAGGTGTTCAAGTTATAAAACTGATAGGACTAGATGGAAATTTAAGAGGCCATGTAAAGACACTGAACACCAAACTCCAAAGTAACAAATCTATTCTCAAACATCACACACAACAACCAAAGCTCTGGGAACTAGGATAAGTTCACTTTATCATAGATTGGTGATAATAATGTCAAGGCAAAGGTGCTCCAACTTTTTTGTAGCTTTTGTTTTATTGTTTTTCTTTTACATCTGCACTCTTGCAGACCTAAAATGTGCATATTCACAAGTTAGATGGAGCACACAGATGGACTCAAAATTAGTCTGACAGATGAGGACAGCAACACACAGACAGACTGATGATTGTGTCATCCTGTGCAGATATATCTTACCCTGTCATGAAATGAGTGACAGACAGGTTGCATATAGCAGTCTTAGGAGGTAGTGCTCCTAAGCAGCATGAGGAAGAGCTTCTGCAACATTATTCATCAATTAAACGCCTCAGATTTGAAAAATAATTAAAATATGGAAGCACACATGTATTTTGATTTAACACAATAACATTGTGTCTGTGCAGATACTGCATACTTTTAAAAAACCCACAGGCAAGCCCTTAGGACAGTTCTTGTTTACTAGTGAAGTCCTATATTAATTCATGTGCAGTATTACAAGCCCATACAACCATATGGATTTACAAGGAGGAAACAAATACATTTCAGAGGGGCTGTGAAGTAGCTGTGGAGAAAATCTGTAAATCATTTTTTGACTCAGAACAGTACGGAAGGAAAAGAAGAAGTTATAGGAAGCTAATATTCAATAACAGCTTCTTATTGTACAATTTCGTGGACAGTTTAAGGCCTCCATTCCTTCTTTCACTTCCTTTCATCTCCTTACATTTTCCAGCACTCAAAAATGATGTTTTTTTTTTTACTTTGCTCATACCTGTTTTTTTAACTTTATTTTGTTCTCCTTTATTTATCTTACATCTTTTCTTGTATTTTTAAAGCACACTCTTCGATACCATACAATAGAAATATGCTTTGTTTTTTTCACCTTTCTCAGAATATGGTGAGTGTGCATCATGTTGCCAACCTTCGCAGAAACAGGAGTACAATCTTCCTCTAGCCAAACTTGCTGGTTTTTTTTATAATGGCACCTAATGGTGCTTTAACTGCCAGCCTCATACAGTGTGTTTATTTAATGTATTTACCGACAGACTGATACCTATTTACCTTGTAGTACTTCCCTGCCAAAAAAGCAGGGCTCAGGCAAATTGGCATTGCAGGTGCTCTGCAAGACAGCCCAATATGTTCTGATAGCTATCCTACCCAAAATAAGAAACAAAAAATGAAGAAAAAGGCATTCATAGAAAAGGAAATGTCCTTCCTTAACGATGTTTTTATTACTCATTCAGGACAGCACCAGTACACACAGACCAAAAAGGGAAATGATTTGTGGATTGCTAAAAGAGTGCAGTAAATGGAAGCCATACCTCTGCAAACATTGCAGCATCTGCCTTCTGGTAGGATCTGCTCAACAATGGTGCAGTTAATCTCTGGACACGTTTCTGTAACTTTCACCATCAAGCCATTCTACAAGGACAAAAACAGAGACAACAATCACAGAGCTGGGGTCAGGGTGTGAAGGTCTTTTCAGCAGGAATCACTTATTTTTACCAGATATAATGCAATTATATAATCCAATTGGTTACAGGGTGTAAACCTGCAGCCTAAAAGTCATTAAACCACTTCAACAAACAAACCTTCCTTCTTAAGCCCCTAAAACAAGTATGAAACCAAAATAAAATAATTTTAAAAAGTATTCCTTCAAATTATATTTTTTTCCTAAAAAAAAATCCTGTTTGTTTTCGTTTTTCAAGTTTGTTGTTAGTTTTGAGTCTTAAGAAATTTCACATGAAGATTTGATCAAGTTTTACATTAAGACAGCAGGGTAAAAAAAGTATTACTTATTTCTTATATGCTTCTTACTTTACTTAAGAAAACATAATTTTTGGGGTTTACTTGTTTATTTATTTAAATATGACATTTAGAAATGGCATAATCCCTAAACAGGTAAGCCTGTGACATAGTTCTAGTGGCTCCCCTAAGCTGGAACCTACAGCATCCTGGGACCGTCAACTGGTCTGTAAACACGTCCCGACTGCAGAGGAGTGTGCAGACGAAGAGCGGTAGATCTTGGTGCAGCCAACACAATAATAACGACACAGATCTTGTCTATTTTAGGAAATGAGATTAGTTCCTACACAACTTCTCTCACCTATGGTCATGAAATTTGGGTCATAATTGAAAGAAAAAGATCCTAAATATGGCTGGCTGAAACTGGCCTAAACAGGGAGGCTGGGTTCTCTCTATAAGACAGGAAGAGGACCTCAGCCATCTGGGAGGAGCACATCCCACTGAAAGAAGTTTTGACATCTGCTCTGAATGCCCTCTGTTAACGTTTATCAGAAGGTGTTATAGGTATTTCCCACCAAAAGGAGACCTAGGGGATGGCTCAGGACATGCTTCAGGGGTTACGCATGTCTCTCTGCTGGCCTGTGAAGACATCAGGCTTTCCCCAGAGGAGGAATCTAGACAAAGGAAAGTCTAGGTGTCATGTTAATTTCAGCTGAGACTCCTGCCCTGCCAGCCCATTCTGGACAGAGACGTCGCAGTAAGGTATGCGGACTAGGTAAGCGCCAAGGAAAATCAGGGGCACTGAAGGCCATACAGTTACTGAGCGACTTTAAAGCAAAACTAGAGAAAATAAACCAGTGTAATGTATGAGATAGCCTCATAGTTTGATTCCTCTGAAGGGAGCATTTCTAGAGAGGTTCCCCTGTAGCATCACTGAAGTGGCCAAATGCAATGACTATATAAAACACAGAGGACATTAAAAAGACTGATGTACTATTGTTGTCCCCTTAAGTCAAAGCAGGTCCCTATAAGCGCACTGTCCGCAAAAAAAAAGGAAAAAAAACTGCTAACAGCAACACAGCTAATGTGGTAAGCTTAAAGAAATGAAACGCTCATACCTTTCAGGCTTTTTAAAAAAGGAAACGCTAAAAGGTAGAAGGTGATAGATGAAATTGAGACTGTAGGTGATCAACTACTCTCTAGTGTCTGCCTTTGCATTACAACTTGATAAAAGTCTGGCTGTTATGTTAACTTTAGGGCTCACCCCATTAAAAGCACCATGGTAAGGCTGACATCCAATGTTAAAAATAGGAGAAGTATAGAGCTGGTAATTAAAGTCACTTCATTTGTCCTCTTTACAGAACTTTAGCCTAAGATATAGCATAATATTAGTGTGGTGGATGACCATACTTTTACAATAAAGTACAATCATACGCTTAAAGGCTGCCACACAGATAAAACTCACGTATTTGACCTCTGCAACTTCTTGGCTTTATAACTGATAAAATTATAAATTAGATCATCCCCGTGACAACGGATGTTAGGAGGATTGACACTGATTTAAATCAAAGGTATTTAGATATGGAAGCTCTGGTAGCGACATCTTTCCAAACTGACGGATGAAAAGTTCGAAACAAATTAGGTTTGACAAAATTCATGGTTGTTCAAAATTGCTTAATACTATTGCTTATGTTTCTTTTAAGTTTAGGTTTTAGATCCTTAGTTTTTACTCCTTCTGTTTTAACTGTTTACATAGAATAAGTTATCTTCATATTAAGGCTGACTTTCACAATATAATGGTTCTTGAATACACATTTTCTGAGGGGGTAAATGCTTAAAAAAGCTTTAGAATCAAATACTTATTTATGGGTACAGTACTTCAAATGTAGCTCTCTAAATGATATACAGCATACATATGAATGATTATTATTATTATTATTATTATTTTACATGACTTAATTAATGTTCTCTTAGTTTAAACTGAGATGCAGCATATATATGGCCTCAGTTATCCCTCTTTTCTAGGGTCTCCATGGCATCTCACATTTCTGGTTCTAATTGGAAGATGAATTTAAACAAAAATTCCTTATATAAAAAGTATCTGGCATTTTAAGGCACTCATGATGGATATTTTGTCATAGAGTGGGAGGAATATAAAGTCAAGATATACTGAACACAAATGTAAGATGGCTACTAATTCTAAAACTGTTAAGACAGAGATCAATTTACGACTAAAGCAAGGGAGTGACGATGGAAACAAGTTGTTCATTTCAGTTTTTAGACAATAATAGACAGCAGGCTGGCTGTAGAAACAGCATACTGGTGGTCCTCAGAGGTTTCACATAGTCTCAGGCATCAATCAAAATCAATATGAGGATTTTGTCCTTTACAGCTCTCCTTAATGTAGTATTTTTTTAACATAAGCTACTTCGTTTGTAAACTAATTCACACACTGATTAGACTTCTTTTTCATGTATTAACTTATATGTTAAAGCTACAGCTACTTCCTTTTAAAAGTTACCGGATAACGGAAGCTGCAGAATTATTTCTCTTTACTGCCAGAGGCTCCAAGGATTGGTTTTGATTTAATTTGCAGAGCTTCCTGTGTTAAATCTTGTTAACACGGTTAGCAAGGCACACTCTGATTAATGAAGTTTAAATAGTAGCATAATAGATTTAATAGAAAAAAATTAGTAGCACAAAATTGCAAACATTTTTAGTCAAAAGGTGTGTAAAAACATTTAATGCTTTGCTTTGTTTTCTTTCTGTGATACCTTTGCTAGACTTATTACAATGGAATGTAAGAGCCACTGTAGATAAAAAAACAATCATATGACCAAAGAGAAATATTTATATATATATATATAAATATAAATAGAGAGCGAGAGAGAGAGAGAGAGAGAGAGAGAGATAACTAGATGGTAAATATAGGTATCCGTATTCTGTACCCAAGACATGTCACTCCGTTACTGCAAGAGTTACAAATTGGACAAGATCAAGAGTCAATACAAATATTGAAAAATATATATATAAACATTTTGGTTCTAACAATGTTAGAGAATATCTTATTTTTTCACATATTGTCCAAAATCTTAAAACATGTTCTTTTCTCTGCGTTTGACCACTTTTGACATTGAAGAATATTGAAGCTTTTTTTAATAAAAACGGTAACTCAATCTCAAAATTTCTTCTCATTTCTCCCATAAAGTCCCTTATGGTAACTTATTTTGTTCTTTAAAGAACAAAGGCCCTCATATTCTGTCGTATATACTCCTCGAAGGTATAGCTCGACTTTAGGTAAAACTTTAGGTAAATTTTTTCAAACTAAAAATTTAAACTGGCAATAAAGTTTTTGCAGATGTTGCACACCTTTTTTTTTCTTATTATACTTAGACAAATTGGAATAAAAAATATTCAAATAAAAAATGATCTCGTTTATAGAGGTGAAGTTCCTCTCATGTTATGTTTATTTTTAAGTCTTATCTATGTTCATCAATTGACAAAGTCAGGAAGAATCGTGAATTTTGAAAGCAAGTCATATTCAGTTTCAACCATAAAGCCATTGCATTCCTTTCACATTTTTCTTTCCTTATTCTGTACATATAACTTATAACTTCATTGCTGCTTTTTATCACTCCACACAAAATTAATTTTGAAATTTGTAATTTCCCTTAAAATACAATCAGAATCACTTGGGGATTTCTAAACATTTTTTAGAGACCAAAAAATCTTTCCTTAAAATTAATTGCTACAACTTGAAATAAAGTATGATATTCTAGGCTGTCAAATCACTAATGAAGAGTCCATGTGCTTGTTTGTAAGCAGTTACATTTGCAAAATGTTAATTTCCTACTTAGTATGCTATCTTTAAAGATAAAGACATTCTCACCAAGGAGAAATCACATTTCTTCTCTGCTAATCTGGAATAATGACTGCCATTACAAAGCTTGCAATGACAGAGTTTTCAATTCAGCCAAAGCTTTTGTAAAGATGGTCACATAAATTATTCTAATTACCTGGCTATCTCAACATTAGAGTAAAAATAGGCAGACTGAACAGATTGCAGAGGGGTAGGAAAACTAATATGGTCTGCTGGCTTATTGAGTCACACACCAAGAGGTCCACCACATGCAATTATTGCACATTTTCCCTCAAAAATTGTGCCTGATGATATTACTGAAGAACAGAAGATAAATGTTAGAGAAAGGATGGTAAAATGCAAAAAGAAGCGAAACCTTGCATTCCTTGCATGTCCTCGATAGAAAGCGTTGACCCTCAGAAAACGTCAGTCCCATGTAGGTACATTTTGCTGCAGGGGATAAAGAATAAATATAATATTAAAGTGATATACTGTACAGTAGCTATACGAAATAAAACTATTTTGGCCGAGCAAAAAAAGAGGAATTAATGTTAATGATATAATTAATAATGAGTTCAGTATTGTGGCTTTCATGGTTCCAGATGTAAAATAATGCATTTTAAATCTGGTTACATTTATTTATTTTACTTCTAATATGCAGTAGTGGAGGGGAACTGTAACAGCACATTAGGAATAAAACAGATGAAGGCCTAGAAGCATATCCCTCTGGTGATAAATCAGAAATAAGTGAGCCACATGATGCAAAGTCCTGCTTTCCTCCTCTCCAGGGTGTTGGACCACAGCATGCTCTGTCACAGCTGAGGAGCACAGCTTCCTCTTTCCTCTGTGCCAGAGCTCTGATGTTCGGATGAACAAGAGGAGGAAGGAGGAATTAGCAGAGGGACAGAGGGACAGAGGGAGGCAATGGAGGGCTAAAATTATTCAGCCGCTCCATACTTTGGGGATTTCTTTCTTTTATGCAGTATATTAAGAAAGGCACAGCTGCCTGTGTCTCAGAGAAGATACAAGAACTCTGTGTGCTTAAATCTTTCAAACCTTGCCGATATTACAGTGAGCATGTGATCTTTGCTCTCGCAAATGGTTTAATCTTCCGTCAGTCTGCTTGCAGACCAGTATCTGCCGTGCTTGTTAATTTACTGAAACTGTAAATTGTTGTGTAGACATTTTCCATGCATTAGGCTATTAAACCTAAATTGCACTGATCAGAAATAACACAATGACCAGATGCCTTATTGTGTGTTGGTCCCCATAGAGGCATGAGCTTTGTAAACCACTGAGGGGGTATTGTGCTATCTAGCACCATGAATTTAGCAGCAGATCCTTTAAGTCCAGTAAGTTGTGATGTGGGGTCTCCATGGATCACACCTGTTTGTACATTTCATCCTGGGGACGCCCAATTGGACTGAGATCTGTAGGAATTTGGAGGTCAAGTCAAAACCTCTATCTTGTCTAGAGATCATGGGTACCCCATCTGTTCTGCTGCCATGCAGCCTCATCTAAAATACATTACTGATAGAACAAGTAATCACTTCTTCAGCTATTGTTTCTACAGTTGCCTGTCTATCAAAACAGACTGCAGTTGTACCTACCGAAATGAATAAACATGTTTTGCCACCCATTACTGCCTTACTATTATTCTGTCTATGGACAACTTTGATAAATACTGACGATCATATATAGGCTGGGAAACCCCACAACAGCTGAGCTGAGTAAGTTTTTAAGCAATTGAAATTTGATCCTAGACAAGCTTAAATTGTTACAATTGTCTGTTTTTGCTGACTTCAACACATCAAAGTACCATGATAAATATATAATAAATGCTTTGACATCACCTCTCTTTTGTAATAAGGTTATGCATCATCAGGGTCATCACAAACAAAATGTCCAAAACACTGTTTTTGTTGTCTTACTAAACAACTCTTCTCCTGCATTGTATTGTAGAAAAATAACTTGACAGAAAACAGAGAAAAATGAAAATAACCTTTGATTGACTGACCCTTAGATGACCCTCAATGTATAGAGGGATGTTTACACTCAAATAAACACAAGATATCCAGTTTTGGAAGAAAACAGGGAGAGCTTTTCAAAAACAGGTGTATTGAAGTGGGTTTTTTATGTTATGTTTTTGCATGACAACCCTTTGTAAGCAATGAACAATAAGAAATGGAACAATGATTCAGCAAGGTCAAAATCTGATATCCTAACTGTAAAATCCTCACATTTAATTCACTTGCTAAGATGCAGGAAGTATGATCTTAAGCAGAACCGTAAATAGTAACACCAAAAACACTAAAAAAGGATATGGTTCATACTGATACCATACTCATACCAAATAAAATACTTTTTTAATATTTTATTTTTATATTTCATATATTTTTTTGTAATAGATGTATAAACTAAAATTTTCACCTTGGATAAGAAAACATTTTAAACACCTAAATTCAAGAAAACTATTAAAATTTCAACATGTTTTAATTAGATCTACTTAATAAAGTAATGAGGTGCAACAATTTGATGCTCTGCTAAAGTACCTAATAATTATTGTTAATTTATTCAAGTAAACATATAAAGGTGCTTATAATTACAGCTCTAGAATTATTTTAGTGGTACCAGTCAGTATTTATTTTTTAACAAATTGTGAAAGATTCTTGACCAGAGGCTATCCTTATTCTACTTTATAAAGTAACTACAGAGATCTTTGATGCCTTTTTTGCAAGCTGCATATGTGGTGATACTTACGTCGGCATGTTTTACAGCAGGTCCCATTAACATGTACAGGCAGCATGTCATCTGAGCAATTTGCTGGAGGACAGAAGATCCTGCGACACTCCACCACACCATTCTTTTGGATCATTATGAAAGAAAAAAATATTACAGTTTCAGTATCTAGATAACTTAAAACTCAACCACTTTGTCTAGATACGAAAACTAAGGATTGTTCGACTCTCAACTATATCAAAACAGTCTCAATATGTTTTACAATAGGCATAAAGTCACTCACAGCTTCTCTATTTTGAAAGATAAGAGAAATCCAAAAAATGGATGAGTTTAAACAACTGAGTGTCATCCTGGATTCCCACCTCAATTTTAATGCTTACATTAGGAAAGTGTCTAAAATCATTAAGACCAACCTAAGCTGTTTTTGTCTTCTACGATCACGCCTATGTGATTAAACTGCTCAGTTGTACCCACATGAAATGATTTTGTCTCAGTTTTCATACTGTGTCACTGTGGAGTCAAGCAGCTCCATCTACATTAAAAATCTATGGTACTGTTGTAAAAACAAGCAGTTTAAGTCCTTGATAAAAGAAAAAAAACAATGAAGTGGCACTGCTGTAAAATACTGGAGAAATACAGCTTTTTCAGTTTTGATATAGTTTTTAAATATTTCTTTTTTAAAATTAACTTTTAAATGTATCAACGTCCTTGTCCAAGAATTAATGAGTAGAATTATTTCTAAAGTCAGCAGCACAGGATTCAGAACTAGAGCTGCTGTTGATGGAAACTGTAAACCTGCAAAATACAAAACATTTGGTCAAGGTTCCTTCTCTAGAAGGGCTCATATCTGGAGCAGTTTACCACTAGCAATAAAAATGGGAACTGAATTTAGGGTTTTTAAATCTGAGGGAAAACAATGGCCAAAACAAAACAATGGGAACACTGATATACCCTGGCATGGAGAGCTAGTTTTTATGTAAGTGGTATTTTTATTCTCTTTCAGTTGTAGTCTTAGATTCTATGTATGTGAAGTGAATCCTTGCATTCGATAAGATTGTTTTTAAGTAAAGTCCAACCACGGACTGGGTTGGGAATTTAGCCTTTGGCTAGAAAACCAACGAACAGAACAACAATTGTTCGTTTTATTTAACGTATGACATTGTTTGATGCGCTGTCTCTGCATTCTGAAAACTATCAGCTCTTTTTTTGGCCCGTTTTGCTTAGTAGAAGGATAATACAGGAAAACACTTTGGACAAAGCTTTGTTTAAAATTGACAGTCTTTTTTTTGACACCTTAGACTGAAAATTTGTTCATGCAATTATGCTATCATTAAGTCACTATAAGTTCTATTATTAAGGCATGGAAAAATGTAAATCTATTGTAAATTATTACATTTTTTAAATCCCTAGTGTCCTATAGTTCTTGCTAAGCATGAATTAATAATCTTTCACTACTATATAAGGCAACCTAAAACAGTTGTACCAAATTAAAAACATCACATTACAGAATAAAAAGGTACGCCGTTAATTACCAAAGCCGCACTATTCTTGAGTAGCCTGTTGATAGGAGATAGTTATTCAAAGCCTTAAGGACTGCATTAATTCCTGAGTGATATCTCGCTCTGCAAGCCCTCTTCATTTCATGAGTCATCGAAAAGAATTCCCCTAAGACGGTGGTTATCAGTCAATGACATGTCCGTGGGAGGAAACCAGACTGACCAAACTGTGTACTGTGCTTGATGTGTATTGATGCAGAAAGTGTAAATCCTTAGGATCTAGAATGGTCTGAGTCAACACACTGCGAGACTAACTCCTATGTTTGAATGCAGACAGCCAGTTTAAGAAGCTTATTAGAGGATGCTTGATGTGTTAGAGGGCAAACTGGGAACAAAAGAATAAAAATAAACAAATAAAAATATGACTTGCAATCTCTCCTTGGAGGCTGACATTATTAACAGATTATTTTCCATAAATGTGTGATATATAGGGTATTGAAAGGCTTAAGAGGGCATTTTTTTCATAAAAAACATATGATTTTTTTTTGAAAATTCTCCTATGTCTGACTCTAAGGCTACTTTATGTGCTGAAACCATGTAAAAAGCTTTAAAAAAATCTTATAATTGCAAGATAAAAAAAATCAAAAGGTGGATTAAACGCCACAAATTTCCAGAGACAATCTTTACTGACAAAAAAGGGTTTTTACTATACCCTTAACGGTCATAAAGCTGAATGTTGAGATATACTGAACATTCAGCTTTATGACCGTTTATATGTATCTAACACTATTATAACCTTTTATCCAGACAGAGCTAATTTATTTAAATAAAAAAACACATAAAGCTTGCTGGATACATTTTCTTTGCAGATCAGATTTCTCAAGTTTTGCACTATTGCACTATGAAGGTTAAATGGAATATTGTCTGTGTTAAATGATATGAATGTAATGCTTACCTTACACGCACAATTCCTGCAGTTTTCAGGTTCCACCCAAAGCTCTTTGTCCCTGTACACCTGGCCATTGGCGCTGCAAGTCCTCTCACAGTGACATCCCTCAAGTTGTGTCAGTCTAGATTCTGCATAATTCAGCTGCAAACAGAATCATAAAAGCGATTCCAAGGTCTGAGATTACGCCACAAAGCCTATTCTCTAGTAATTCATATTCTCAGGTGTATCCTGTTCAAGTTTCAAAGAGTGCTTCTCCTGCTTACCCTTACTACTCTTCAAAAGGGTAAATAGTATAAATTATATTCATCAAGCTCAAGGTCCACATCTCAAACAGCACTAAGATATGACACATCTATGAATTACAGCTTCCTCTCTGCATGTCTTCTCTTTCTAATTGTGCAATGCAATCAATTCATTTCTTGTATTATGACATAATCATTTCTCAGCACCCCTACCTCAGAAATTTTGCAAGCAGTTTCACCTGAAATGGGGAAGCAGGTCAGCTGCAACGGATAGGGCTAGTTTTTTTTTTCTTTTTATAAAGCAGTGCTTACTTAATTAGTAAGAAATATGTTGTATAAATGTTGAAAAATATAACTTATTCTGAGCTACATTTATCCAAAATGATAAGAAATCTTGTTGATAAGAAAGTGTCATTAAATCATCTTGGTAATTCAACAGATGCACCTGTCATACTGCTAGGCACAGCTGTCGTTTGGCCAAATGCACTCAAACTGTGCCAAATGTATTTTTCACCTCATAAAAGGAAATCTGGTGTAATGAAAGTGTCCACATCTAGTGTAGGACTCCTTCTGCATATGATGGAGCTGTTGGTCGTGACGTCACCCTTTCATCAACTGCTTCTGAAGCAGTTCATAACCTCTGTTACAGGTTAGAGCAAGACCATGTCAGCGGCTTCAAACCATTCTTCTGATAGATTTAACCATTTTAATAAACTTTTGAATTGCATCTTGAGTGTTTAAAGTGCTGTAAAGCAAAAGGAAAAGGAAAACTGTTTTAAAAGCATTAAAGCCTTCTCATTCAGGGAAAAAATAAAATGAAACAAAAAAAAAGAAAAAAACAAATATGTTTGACCAAAGAAAAGGTGTTATTGCTTGGATACATATTGAGCCCAAGAGGACTTATTAATACAGTCCAGTTATGCTACAGTAGCATACAGTACATTCAATACCTACTATATTTACTTTTATTTTGTAAAAAGATTTGAATTGTAATTGGTTAATGATTTCATTTTTCTTGTAATGATGTTTTGTTTTTGTGTCGGATCACATCATTTTTGTTAACTGAATAAGAATTTGTGAGAAAAAGGTTGCTCATTACGTGACTATCCTTATTAAATAATGGTAACTCTAACATAAGAAAGTTTTTATTTGAGTACTTTTTAAAAATTATACTCAAGAAAAGATATCCTAAACTTGTGTACCTTCATTTCTGCTGATGTTACAGTATATGTGGTGATGATGATGCAACCTGCTTTCTAATTCTACCTGCGCATTGGGATAAATGTTATAAAGTTTAAAGTGTGTTTACCACATTTAAACAAAGTATCCTACTTTTGCCATAATATTACTAGGTTTTTTAAGATTTTTTCTTTTATTTGTTTTTTACAATTTCAACTCAACGTCCTACTGTAAATGGTCCATAACTGTAAACGTAAAAAATATTTACAAATTAGTCCGAAAATAGTTTGGAGCTACTCCAAGTATATGGCATACTGATGTGAGGGTGCATACCAAGGCATGATAACAGTACTGCTACCAATGGGAGATTACTGTGAACACTTTTGCACAATTCGTAATACTTCAACATGTGCGCCACATACACTAATCAGCCACTTTCTTCATTAATTATATACACAATTTGTGTATCAGCTATTCAAATGATAGCCACTACAATCATTTAGTTATCTTGATATGGAGATGATACAAGTTCAAACTAAGCATCAGAATGGAAGAAATGTTTGCAGGTGATTCTGAATGTGGCAGGGCCTTTGTTGCAAGACAGGCTTATTTGAGTATTTCAAAATGTTATAATTTACTAATATGTTCACTCACAACCATCTACAGAGACTGACCCATGAGAGAGCAACGCAGAGAAAGAAATTGTTTTATGTACATAAATGCCATGTTTTGTGTCAGAGGTCAGAGGAGAATGGTCTGACAAGTTGGTTTAATATAAAACTCAAAATCAGTTTAAATAATTGTTCAAGGCATGAGGAACAACATCTGTAAATGCACGCCACAAACACAACAAACGCAAAGCAGCATGTGTCATTTTTGTTCACAAAACAAAGACATAAAGGCTACAATCTACACAAGCTCATCTTAATTGGACAGTTGTAGACTAGAAAAAAAATGCTGGACTTCCCTGATGAGTTTAAGCTACCGCAAAAAAATAAAAAATAAAATAGAGCTGAAATTTGACGCAAACAAGTTAAAACCATATAACCATCCTAACCTGTGTCAATAAATGTGTTTACATTGATATGAGTAATCAAAACAAAGGGCAGATTGGAATAAAAATGTTATGTAAACGTGGCAATAGGAACATTATAATTTGATTACGCTTGATAAGAATTAGAATAAAAATTGATTAGAATAGAAATTACTTCCTCATTGAGAGGTGTATCTATGTTGATCCATAATCTGTTCAGCATACATCTATACATTTTTTTTTATCAAATTTATGTTATTCAGAGTGGGGAAACTGAACTTACTGCTTATATATGGTGAAGAAAGGGCAGCAGAATTGGGCAGCACAGAACTTTAACAGGTGAACATTTTCTCCAACTCTCTTTCTGCAACATAGGAGCAGCAATGGTATGATGCCTGTGCATATTCTTAGTTATCTGGGTCAAGGCAACCACAAAAGAGACTTAAATCAGAGGCAACCAGACTTTTGCTTAGTTTTTCTGTCAATGTTTTAACACCTATCCAGGATTCTTTGTCAGGTCTGTTGTGTTACCTGCACAGCTAAACTAAGCAAAAAATAAATAAACAACAACACTATAAATGGACCAAAGACTACAGATTGCTATAGTGTGTGAGACAACAGAACCCACAAAGACTACTGGACCTGACAATAACTCTTAGGTATCAAAATGTATTTAGCTAAAAAAAAAAAAGCATGATTTGCTGAAACTGTAGCTTAATTATGGAAAGCAATAACGCCTTAATCACTCTAATAACCTAGTGCATATCCATTCTATTCCCTCAGAACAAAAACACCTTGTTTTCATTTATTTTTTTGCGAGGGCACCGCAGTGCATCTATAATAGTCTTATAAAGATAGAGCAAGTAAATGCTCTATTTGATTTTGACTTGGAGCTTCTAGCAACAAATTATTATTACCAAAAAATGCCACATTCTACATGATTATTGTTAATGATCATGTGTTCAGCTTATGAGCAGTGTACCCATCTTCCCAGCATCAGCATAGGTAGATGACTACTTACTGCAGGATAATGCACCATCCCACAAGGCTCAAATGATCTCACATTGGTTTCTTAAACATGAATTAAATGAGTTCACTGTACTCCAATTGCCTTCACAGTCAATAGATCTCAATTCAACAGAATACCTTTGGGATGTGAGCAAACGGGTAATTTGCATTATGGATGTGCAGTTGAAAAATCTCCAGCAACCAAAATCTCTGAATAGATTATAGTGAGTGTTTTTTTGTTGTTTTGTTTGCTTATTTTTTTTTATTTTGCTTTTTTGATAACTTAAAAAAAATAAGATGGTACATTTCCCATAGTATCAGATGGTAGGTTATCTTTCCATGACATTGAAACAAAAGACAGCTTTGCAGTTGTGAATTAGAAGTGTTGAAAAAGATTTCAGTTAATATTTTGATTTTGTATTCATCTGAAACGTTGTGTGGGCTTAAAAGGAGTTAATCTGAGATGAGCTTTGAAGATCTTTAAAGTTTCTCTGTAGAGTGGAAAGTTGAAACTTCTTCACCTTTCATAGTACTCAGGCTTTCTGATGTTGTTTAGGTCACATCTAACCAGTGGTAAGTACTAAAAGGTTTAGGAACACGAGTGGCGTGTAAAAAATACGCTTTTAATGTGAAATGAAAGGCATTTAAAATGGTGCAATGATATAACAAGTCAGGTCAAACTCAGAAATTCTAAGTTCCCTCATAATTGTGAAAGCTAGTGGCCCACCACCATCTCTCCTCAGAGACTCGCCCAAGTCTCGTTCTCAGAAACAGAGGAGTTGCCTGCTTCTGCGATTGAGGCTTTTGAGGATAAATGAAAAACAGTAGATGTCACCGAGGCATTTTACTTTGTTTAAAGGGGTCCCTGTTGAAAAGCTATGAGAGTTATGAATGGTGGAGACATGTCTCGGCAGACCTCTAAACAAAATGTTTGAAATGTAGTTTCAAAGGCTTGGAGTCTGCCTGGAGGCCCCACAGAGGAATACCTTTCCTGTACAACCCAAGCATCAAATGGCACCATAATGCAGCACAGAGGAAATATCTATACAAAGCAAGGCAACTGAAAAATGCTTGTGTAGATATATTTATCATATTATATCTCTTCTTTTTGTTATTTTACAATACACGTGTAAGATACATGGTAAACAGCATTGTAAACAGCAGCATTGTAACAAAGTCCTAGGAGTAAGTGATATCTGGAGCATTTAGTTACATTTTACCTAAAGCCACGATAACTCATAAATGGTATAAGGTATAATAAATGCATACGGATGTAACAGTGATATACAACAGAGGACCTCTGTGACCACTGTCCAAGCTGCCATTTACCAGGCCGAGGTCTAAGTAAGAATCCTTATTTGGTGTGCAAAAGTTTGGTAAATTCTATTAGTTACTTTTAAAGTAAAATTTCCTTCTGCAACATGCAATACTTTTAAAGTTACAAATGGCATGTTGGTTTATGTTTTATTTAGACTGATAATCCTAATAATTTCTCTGGGTTGTCAAAAAATAACAGATTGTATTTCTTAATCGTACCATTAAGTACTAACGGGTGTAGTGTCTGTTACTCTAAGCTTGTTTTCATCGAGATTTTTATCTTTGTTTCCTGACTGTTTAATTATCATTTGTGTTAAAACTGGCCCTTTCAGGCATTATTGGGTTTTCCTAAGGGTTAAAGTACTAAATGTTCCTGTCTGAAATAATGTTGTCCTGTTTAAGGTGCCAAAATCTAAAGTATTTACATTTATAGACAATGTCAAAAATCACTTTGTCCATAATTGACCTGTGTGACGCAACATCACAACATCTAAATCAGTTGGAAATGTTTATCGTGTATTAAGTAAAAGATTCATATAT
>JAUZNJ010121853.1:0-19047 GCA_034780135.1 Jordanella pulchra
GACAGCACAGAGGCCCTCATCCTGGCTGCACAGGAACAGGCCCTAAACACCAGAGCAATAGAGGCTCAGATCTACAAGACCCAAGGTGTAGGTTGTGCAAGGAGGCCTCTGAGACAGTCCATAGGTTTATATATCGGTTATATATAGGTTTGGCCAATCATTGTTAAATTCTCTCATTGTTAAATTTTCTTATTGTTCACATTATCAAGAACTACTGGATTGGTGTAGAAGCATTTTCAGAAAAACTGAGTGAATGTTTGGTTGCCTCTGATTTAAGCCTGTTTGAACTTTTCAGGCTGTGGCTGTATTCTTCTCTACAATCAAGCTTCTATAATCTCTCAAGGAAAAATTAGGCCTATGTATAACTCAAACATGTGGTGCAAATATTTTTTTTAACAATATCAGGTGTTTTCTCCTGCTTTGATTATTTAAATCAGATGTATCAATATATGACATGTTTTAGTAATAGTAAACAAGTAGGAAATTAAGTGTATGTTTTTAAAGCAAACCGGCCATAACAACATGTTTGTATCCAATGCTGACTTTAAGAAATGTCAAGAATTCTTTATGTTTAACCTGTATGCTTTAAATACTTGTGAATTGCTTTTAAGTCTAAATTCTCAAACCTCTTTAGATTGAAACTAATGTTTGGATTTCACCAACCCATTTAACATACTTCTTCCAGTAAGAATTAAGAAATTAAGAAAATAACTTCAGCTTAGCTAAACCAAAATTGTCGAAGGAATAATCTTTTTAAACCTGTAGCAATAAAACATGCATCACCATTTCTTGTTATTTAATATTTGACTAGTTACTGCACTCCAATATTTGCAGTGCTGATCTCCCTCATTACCTAAAACTACTATCCAATATAGAAAGGCGGGGCTGTAAGTGCAATATGACTTTTCATTCTATCTCTGGGGCAATGATGCTCCGAACCAATCAGAACTTCATGGGACAACCTATAACCTTTTCTCATCTCTATATGTCTACCATTATCTTGCTAAAAATCAGACACATCTCACTATTGTTAGCTTGTACAAACCTCTTCTACTGTATTTATTGCTTCTAGTAATCTGTTAAAAATTTGGAAGTAATCTTTTGCCAGCCGGAGTCGCTATGGTTTGGGGCAGGGGTCTCAAACTGGTTCCAGAAAGGGCCGAGTGGCTGCTGGTTTTCTTTCCACCCAAGCAGTAGCACATCAGACTCCATTCATCTTATCAAGTCAGTCTAGTCTTAACCTGATGACTTGATGAGATGAATGGAGTCTGGTGTGCTACTGCTTAGGTGGAAAGAAAACCAGGAGCCACACGGCCCTTTCTGGAACCAGTTTGAGACCCCTGGTTTATGGTGATGGCAAAAAGGCTTTCAAACCTAAAATATTAGAGACCTATCACCAAAATGAAACTGTCAAAATGCAAGTGTAAAAAGAGTTTGATTCCTGCGATATCAATCAATGAATTTAGCCGATTTCTGCGGAGGGAATTAAGAATTTTTGAAACACCACTTTTAAATCAACTTTTTCAAAGCAACACTCCTCTTGCATAGTTTTACTTTCCTTTAAAAGAATTATTTCTCGATTCCTATCAGGCAAAATAAATCCACTACTTTTTTAAGTGTAATTGGTTAAGATAATTTCCTTATCTTTATTTGCTATGGGTATGAATGATTTTCAGCTTATATTTAGAAATGGGACTTGCTTGTTATGACAAATTTTGCTGCATTTCTCAGTGTTTTTCTGGATAGCAATACCACATCTCTCCAAATTCATTTGGTTTCACATTTCATTTGCTGTTTGTTTCACTGAAATAAGAACTCTGCTCTCCAAATAAGCCCCTAAGAGTCTCTATCAGTTCAAAGAACCTGGTTTAAACCTATATATTCTCTAATAAACTATACTATTATTTGTGTATTTTGTTAAGAGCTTTACTTACAGAGCACCAAAGAAATGTTAACTTATTTATCTATCTTTGTAGTACCGTACATATGCATCATTTTATACCTTTAATGTCACCAGCAGATTTACAGGCAAAGGTTAAGGTTCAAAAGACCTAATTTGCATTAAAGCATCACAACATTCATAGACTGACTTTGCACACAATCAATTTTAGACAAACTAAATTTTGGAATACACACCACAAGGTTATTGTTTTCATTTCATCAGAATATGTGCTTTAGAATGTGTGTTTTAATTGTGTTTTTCAATGCTTTCTATAACCCAGTGAAAAGTGTTTTCTTTGAAGGTCTTAGTGCTCTCTTTAACTTTTGCCGTTCCCATCTGCCGAAATCCTCTCACTTGGATAAATACTATTCATTCTTCAGCTTTTGAGTGTGGCTTTAATAATTTGGTAAAAAAAAAAAAAAAAAAAAAAAAAAAAAGAGAAATCTTAATTTTATTTAAGAATGAATAAAACGCTGCATGGGAATTAATGTCTTTACCTTTAAATAGCGAAACTGACTTTAGATTGTCAACCTAAAATATTTAACTTTCATTAAGGAGGTTGAATTAGAAGCAGCATATGAACAGCAACGGCTTAGTCAGACACTTCTAACACATTGTATCAATAATCCACTGATATGATGGAACAATTATGGTCTGAATTGTGCAGTTTTTAAATGTGCAATATTATTGAATGTTATGGTTTAATAATGATCCAATCTGTAATTTTTCCATGTTCAGTGTTTTGGGCAAGAGTTACCTTGTTTACAGATTTGTAGTAGTTTTCTGAAGGACTTGTTTTTTTGTAGAACACCATAAAACAGCAGGAAATCAACTGTGCTATCCAGCATATGTCAGTGGGAGGACATGCTTTCCCAAAAAGCCTGAATATATTATTATTTTTGCTCTTTTCTCATTTTCAATGTTAGTTATTATCTATTATCATGCATGCATAATGTTGAAGAGGGTCACAGGATAGTTCTGTCTTAAATGTTATATTTCCATGATTGGTTCATTCTCTCCATTTCCTGTTTATTGTGTGCAAGGAACCTCTATTGTCTGTGGGTAGCTCGGCCCTGAGAGGGGCCATCCCCAGGGAATGCTGCATCTTTTATTAATCAGGGCCGATGCACCACAGCCTTGCTTATCTAATTTAGCAGCCTGCCTTGATACAACTATGTTAGACTCGGAGTAGGAAGAACAGACCAGGGGTGTGGGGGTGCAGCAGGGTTTGTATAGAATGGGGGTTGGGGTGCTCTGTTTGGATTTTCCATATTGTGGTTGAGGCAGAGATGATGGGGTAGGGGCTGGCGGGGGTGTACCGAGGGGAGGTAGTGACTTATCAGACACCTCGTCCCCAAGTTTTAGGACTGAATCACAATACAGCAAATTACCTTCTGCTGACAAGAAAAAATGAGCATGGCCCCCATACAAAAAAGGGGGGGATTGTCAGGAAGAGGTGACACATTGATTGCTTAGTATGCGCATCTAGAAAGCTGGGGTTCAGAGGCGTCCTTCCTATATATATGTAGAGGAGGCTCGGCAGTGAACAGCACAGCCATAAGGGAGAATGAGAAATTGAAATGCCATGTTAGATTGGAGTCTCTTCCTCGAGCCAATCTATCTAGTCTAGTAAAGGTTGACCAATATTAGTCCACCATATCATAATCCAAACCTTTGACTTTTGGTAAATAAAGCAAAACCTACCAGACATAAAACTATTTGATTCTTGGTGATAGTATAATCTACCTGAACAAGATTTGGTGTACAGTATATTCATTGTAATCATTTTAATACCGAATCAGCCTGTGTTTTATTCTTCTTTTCTGGCTGACCCTCCTCCCCTTTTTCCCTCTCATGTGTGTCATGGTTCAGATGAATCAGTGTCACCAGTGTTGAGAGCACTTACTGTCAACCCTTGTGCCCCAGGCTACAGCCCTGATGGACACAAACTATAAAATATCAGCCCCCTGGGGAGACATCGCTCAAGCGCTGCCCCATCGCCCCGGGGGGAGGGGGTTCTGGTCAGTGTGGATGTATTTTAGTGAGAGTGTTGAGAAAGCAATATGCCAATGTGTTTGTTTGTGTTTCAGATTTGATTGCCTAATTATGACCTAAATGGGTGTAATCATGTGGATGCTTTCCAACATCCTTTCCGTGACAGAGAATTAAAAGCGGGGCGGATGAAGTGGAAGTTATTTACCGTGTAAGTAAAACTATCTGGTTATTTTTTTCATTGCTCTGTTTATCTGACTAAGTAATACAATATAATAATCAAGATCCAGCACTGTCATTTTTTTGTGCATCCCAGAAAGCTAGATATTTTATTTTCCCCCATTTCCACTACAGCACCACAACCCCTATGAAATTATGTGAGCCAACTGTATGGGAAAAGCAGAAATTAGTAAATCAATAAAATCAATGCTCTGTCTGAGGACATGTCCTGTATCAGCTGATAAGTGGTAAAAGTCTTCTCCTGGCACAAGGGAGCTAGAAAAACACCTGACAAGAGCTAAAAGATGGAAGAAAACACTAACAAAAAAGAAAAACATTTTAAACTGTCTTTAAGTTCCTGTCTGTATGTGTAAAATTCAGTTATATATTTAGCCCCATTTAAGTAGGATAATTATTTGGACCCATCAATTTCATTTCTGCATTTTGGTATATTTCAACAACATAGAAAAAAGGAAAAATACATTTGAAAAATGTGAGAGTGATTTTAAACACAGAGAAAAACATTTTACCAATTTCAGTCTAATACGACTGAAGCTCATTTAGCTTCAACAAAATGCACACGTAAAACATTATTCGAGTTATGATGTTTCAGTCTGAAGTTAGACTGAGGAAATCCAGCAAACATATATTTTATGATAATATAAACTATGTACGTTGATGTTAAACGTCCTACTAAAAGATGAAACTCCTCCAAATTCTAAATATTTTGCAGCCTCTTCTTGGTTGGATCACTATTCAGTGTTCCATTTTTGATGTTTTAACACAACTCCTATTTTATACCGAAATAGTATTACTAAAAGTTTTACACTTTATATTAATTAATTTTTTCAGGGGATCTGAAAAAAAGTAAGTTGAAAATAGAGGCATTTCTCAGTAGTCAAAAAAACTGCAAACGGTTGGATCTTTTTGGGCTGTCATGTTTGACATGTCTCTTTAACGTTGCGTGGTGGTTGGGGACAGTGTCTCTTGTGGTGCCCTGTGGGGACCATCCCAGGAGGAAAGAGTTAGGGCCCCTTTATTAAGGGCCTTTGGGTTGCTGTACAAGTGGAGCAGAAGTTTCATTCACTTTGCCAGGATTAAGTCAGAACTGTTCCAGGAGCATGTTTGAATTCGACAGGCTCCCCTCTGTCCCCTTTATGGAGAGAGTTTGTAGGCACAGCCAAGGGCCAGAGGGGGTCCAGCAGATTTTGTCTCTTCTTTTTGCAGATGATTTGGTTCTACTGGCTCCTTCCTTCAAAGATCTACAGCATGTGCTGGTGCATTTCACAGCCTAATGTGAAGTGGCCAGGATGAGAATCAACTCCTGCATTTCAGGTCCATGGTTCTTGACCTGAAAAGGGTGGCAAGGTCAGAGAAGAGTTCCTGTCTCAAGTGGAGGAGTTCAAGTGTTTAGGGGTCCTGTTCGCGAGTGAATGGAAAATGGAGCAGGAGATCGATAGACGGAGGGATGTGGCTGCCGTTATAATGCAGACATAGCACTGGTCTGTTGTGGTGAAGCTGATCTGAGCCAAAAGGCAATGTTGACGAATTACTGGTTGTTCTACCGTCCTTCCCTCACCTGTGGTCATTAAATTTTGATTATGACAAAAAAGAAAAAGGAATAAAAAACAGCTAGGATGAGGGGCTCGGTCATCTGGGAGAGTCTTGGAATAGACTCGCTTCCCCTTCACATTGAGAGGAGCCAGCTGAGGTGGTTCAGACATCTGCTTTGAAAGCCCCATTGGAGATGTTACAAGCATGTCCCACTAAGAGGACAACCATGGCAATGCACAGGACAACATTTATATGTGCGCATTTGTATCTATTTTCTCTTAATTATCAGGTAGTCTGTTACATAATTTTAAGTTTGTGGTTGGAATGTGAAAACATGTAAAAATGTTTAAGTATGTGAACATTTTTGCAAATCACTCTAGGAATATACAATAGTTGTACAACTTTAAAAATAAAATACAAATGTCTCTCTGAATACATCCTTGACCTATTTTTTCGCATTGACTATTCATTTAGACAGCTTGATCTGTGGCAACTTTAGTCAACTAACAGTATTAATAAGGCTTTTAAGAAAGTCAAGGACAAAAGCATTATAGCTAAAAATGAAGCAAGGAAATGAACAGTGGAGTGAAGACTTGATTTTCATGACTCATGATGTTTTTGACCACTGGAATCTATTTTTAGTGATCTAAAGCTCAATGACAGCTTCTTAGATGACTGCAGTTATACATTAAAATGCAAAGAAATAAGTAAACAGCGAAAAATTGTACATAGTTGAATGCTCCACAGCATAATTTCCTGCTTAGAGTAATCATTTAATTAAACACAATAGAGATCATCATAAAATTGCTATAAAACATATAATTTTTCAGAGAGCTAATTAACTAAAATACTATTTTGAATGATGTTAATGCAGGATAACTTTCCAATTCCCTTTCAAATGTGATTCTTAACTGACTCATATAAGCAATACTTTGACCAACCCTATAATACAGAAATTGTCCCCTAAATCTGGTTAGAAATGGCCTTCAGTTTCGTGGTACAGTCCCGAGACATCTGTTATTTGATCTTAAAGAAAATCCTTATGCACAGTGGAGAAAGAAAAAAAAATAAAATACAGACTCCAGATGCAGGCCCAGGTTGCCTCATTAAATTTTAGTTTTAACAGTGAGTTATTAGGGCTTTTTAAACAAGGAGGGAATAGAGAAGCTGCATACCCATATAACAGTCACTTAAGCTGAACCCTAGTCTGCCGGGCTGCCAAATAATAAAACTTATCTATAATTTGTGATGAGCGTAGTGCCTTATCCACTTCATGATTATGTGATATTCTTCACCTGTGTCGTAGCCAATGAGGCCCAGAGTGTGCATGCAAATAAGTGGTCTGCAAGTTCAAAGTCAGGAGGAGGACAAATGAGAACATAGGGAAATAAGAAATTTAAGAACACTTTACCCAAAAAACTATAACTAGGAAATATTTAAAACTCAAATAGGTAAAATAAATATATCATTATATGGCTAAAAAATAACCTAAATTATCAAAAAATTATGTCCTCATTTTACAAGTTACCTCCACTCAGACTAATAAGGTTCAGTCACTATACAAAGCAGTTTTGCTCTGAGATACTGATGCTTAAAAAAATGTGAAGGAGAGAGTGTGAGAAAAACCCTTTGACCCCCCCCCAAGGTGCTTCGCTATGCTCTTATGACTGGTCTCAATGTAATTAATAAGTAAATAATAACATTTTTCCAGTCCTTTAATCTCTGAGTGCACCAATTAGTAAATCCTTAGTTTGTACTGCCTTTTTTCTGCCCTTATTGTTATTAGAAATGTCACGCTCTTATTTAGCTCAAGGATGAATAATAAATAAGCAATAATTACTGTCTTGAATGAGATGATGGCTAGACTTGGTCAATGGTAAAGAGGGACCCCCGTCATCTTCTACCCCTCTTTCTTTTCTCCATATCCCCTTCTTTTTCCTCTCTCTCTTTAATTGGATCTTGTAATTAGTTTCTCTTATGGATCTGGGAGGTCTGAGGCATCTTCTACAGTGTTCATTAGTGTTCTTGGAGGCGGGTGCAGCTTTTGAAAAGCTCTCCCTGCTTCATCCCTCACATGTCATAACACTAGATGGGAATCTGCCCAAATACAACCAGAGCAATGATTAGTTTGGTTCAGCTGGTTCATGGTAGGGACCTAAAGTCAAGCTGAGGTTATTTTAATATTTTCATGAACCACAATTCCTGTGTAATATTTTTTCATATCATAATTATGCTTTTGTATAGTTTAAAAAATATAGCACAAAGCAAATATGACAATTATTCACAGTGAAAAGACCTTAAGAAATTAAATGAATGCAGGTAGCGGTAATATTAAATCAGAGATAAAATGTTCCTTTTAATTACTAGAAATTAAAGCAGCTTCTGTAAATTTCTATTTTAGGGACAAGCACATGTTGAACACACACTCTTCACAAGCACACACACGTACACACAATGATCGGGTCTATAATAAACCCCCATCGCCACCTTCTCTGACACCCCCCAACACAGTTTCCCCCTTTTTCAACCCTTACCCCCCACCCTCCACCGGCCAGGCAACACTAGACATCTCTCCCTAATCAGCAGCCTTGTCTTGCTCCGAGTGGTTGCCATAGTAATATGCCGGCTGGTCGACATGGCAACCGCTCCGAGGTCCACTATTAAATGAAGAAGAGTGGAGGGAGGGACATGGAGAAAGGAGCTGGAATGAGACAGACAGACAGACAGACAGAGAGAGAGAGAGAAAGAACAGTAAGACAGCAATAGACAGGGAAGGATTGTCCAAGACAGGGGGAAGGGGTATTAGAGTGGGGTGGGGGTGTGGGGGGAGATATAGAAAAATGAAATAAAAGGGGGTTGGGGTGTGTGGAGAATGGCATAGAAAATGACTACAAGAGCAAAAGAAAAGAGACAGTGGTGCTGCTTCAGGTACCTATTACATTATCTAGTATTAAAAGTGTCTGATCTGCGTCACAACAATGCCATTAACTCATTGCATGACGTATTGTGTTTTTAATGCCACATATTTACGGATTGTTTATGAAAATGAGCAGTTAAAATCTAGATAAAGGAACATAAACTGATGATTCCAGAAATGCTTAATGTGTTATTACTATTAGGCTGATATGATATGAAACTGTAATGTATGTGTGTAACTGTTGTAGTAAAAAAAGAAATCCATGTCATTGCTGGTTATTTAGAATTGTGTATTTGTGGTTTAAAAACAACATTTTACAGGTGTACTGAGTTTGTGACAAAGTTTTTCTCCTTGAATTCATCTCTGCAATCTGCAATCTACTGTATTTACATATATATTCAAAGCATTAAAATGTACTTTGGAACATGTGGAGAATTCTATATTGATAGATGGCTGTGATTTGGTTTCTCATCTGTTCCTAAAATCTTTGAGACTGGGACCTGATGTGTTGTTTTTTTTTTCAGATCTTGTAGTCCCCTTCATGTTTTCAGATTCTATCGATGTGATCTCTTGATCGTACAGATCTGTCGAGAATCAGCCCCGATGTGGCCAGTGAGACTAGACTCAGTGCTTCCTTGTTTAGTAAGAGTAAAAATAAAGAACAATCTAGGGTTATAGTTGTTTTTGCATTATGGATTTTTTTTGGGTACACTTAGTTTTTCTGTTTGGTTGTGATGTTTGTTGATTGGAGAGCATTCAAGGTAATATATATTTTAGGATTTTATGTACATAAAATTACATGAAGGGTTAGGGTTTTTTTTTTTACTCATGTATTTTTTTGAATAAAAAATTCATGTAATTTCAAAGTTATAACAAACTGTGCAGTTCCGTTAATGCTTTATTTTTTAAACTGGTAAAATATTACCAACATCTTATTATCAACTTTTTTATCAAATACAGTCCAAATGACATAAAATGTGCTTCAATCTGTTTTAAGGATTCATAATTTTTCTGAGGTGAAATTTAGCATACATCTAAATCTTTTTTATATGTTTTTCTTTGATCACCCCCGCCTACATCCCCATCTCTTTTTTAAATTATTTCTAAATCAACCTAACCTTTTAGACAATCTACTGTATTTCAGCCCGTTTTCTCTCCCTTTTCTCCTTGAATGGATTTTCCTTTTTTGCCTTGTCTATAAGTCTCATTTTTTTAATGAATGAAATGTCATTCCATCAAGATGCCTCCACATCAGTGACACAAAATAGCATTTGCTGCTTTGTGTGTGAAATTCCTCCATGAACTAAAACCCTCTCTTTTTCCCTGGAGCATCTTATGAAAGCTAGCTAATTGCATGTCCACATTGTACCGACAGTCCCTGCTTCCCCAGAGCACCATTCAGAGGCAATTAAAGTGAGCTTAAACAGAGTAAGAAAGTACGTCATCCTCTTAATGCAATTAAGGAAGTGTGCACACAAACATACAGTGATAGTACATAACACAAAAACAGGAACACAAAGAGAGAACAAAGCACAGAAAAACAAGCGGAAAAGATCCATTTATTGGGCAAAGCAGTCCTTTTACTTAGCTGGATCACATGTCATGTTTAATTCAACGCCAAGGTTGTGCATCTCAGATATGGTGTTTAAAGTTTGTGATACTTTGTTTTAGTTTTCTCTCTAATGTAGCCACCAACTTATTATTATTATTTCTTCCACACAGCTAAAATATTAGAGGTAAACACACAGTAAATGTCAAATAGCTTGCTTCGTCCAATTCCCAGTAATTCTACCACTCAAGAAAAATGGCTGTTATTAATATTTTTTAATTGAACAAGCATGTTCGGTGTTAGAAAGGAGAGAGAAAGTGATGTCAGCATTACGCTCATTAAAAATAAAAGAGAAAGTGCACAAAAACAAAAGTGAACATTGTTCATTAGACAATTAAAACAAGCAATCCTGGTGAACTTTTTAGGGAATGATTCATTACAAGCATTTATGCCTTATATTCACACATGGAAAGATGTTAAACTATTGGGACATCAACTGGAACCATGTTAAATAAGAGTAAGTTTGAGATTTTTGGTAGCTCCAGCTATGTCTGGTGAAGAGTAAAGAATGAACAGTTGGAAGAGCACCACCTCAAAAATAACGCAAAATATGACAGATGATTAAGAAAGAAGTGGTCTATGCCAGAAAACCTAAAATGTGCCATGTATTTCAACTTGTTCATGATTACAATCTTTGAGCAAATAAACACTGAAAATATTGATTAGACACTAAACTAACTCTCCTTTATTGCCATATTAGTCACTATTACTAAATACATTAGAAAACCTTTGGGCCGAGTACAAAAGAATGCTGTGTAGGACAGAGATTGGGCTATCCAATCCTTCTAGAGTGAAAGAAGATGGATTTACTCAGAGCGTTTTCATCGATTTTAGTAAAGGTGTCAGTAAAGTTGACCAGCTTTGTATTTAGTAAAAGGAGGTAAAGAAAAACTTGAACCTCTTTACCTCTACTCAACCTAACCTTTTAAAAAGATAGAGAGAGTTCATGGATAGTCCAAGGTTTAGGAACCCCAACTGTTGCATGACAGACCTCTCTATGCATGACAGACCTCTCTATGCATGACAGACCTCTCTATGCTCTATGATATGAGATAGACAACAACAAAGTGGACAAGGGTTCTACCATCAGGTGAGTCACTTCAGTGTGTGGTTGAAAAAAACTGAAAACAGACTGCATCAAAGAAGAGATACAGTATATAACACAGATTGTTATAAGCAAGCTGCAAATACAAGCTGGCCGCATGAGATGAGCATGCTTATAAGGACAAAATCAATTAGCTTGATGCTTAAAATGTCAATCTGGCAACAATATTAGGTACAATGTTAACTTTCACAAATGATCAAATTGCTGCAGTTTTCAATTTTAATTCAAACATTCAAAAATACTTAATAAATTATTAACTGAAATGGTAAATAAAATGTTGTTGCACCTTATATAATAGGGCCTTATAACTGAGTCATTGTGGATGCAGATGGTAGAAAGCAATTAGGACTGGAACTGCATTACATTTTTTTATAAACATATATAGAAAACATAGTCCATAAATGTAGTTGTTTTTTATTCATTTTTTTATTTTAGAAAACCCTTCACGGTTTATATTTTGTTTTATTTGTGATGTATTGAGATAAATAGGGAAAGCTCAAAAAGCCAATTATTAAACATGGCTCTCTTTGGTTTTATAAATGCTACCTGAAAGTGTAAATGCATCAAAGCTACACAAGTTACTAGTGATGCAGTTGGTAAATGGTAAAACTTGTATTTTCTGAATATTTTGTTGCAGACAGGAAGACTTTAATGTGAAACATGTTTCTCTGAATGTAAGCACTCAATGATGTGATGAAGAAATCAAACAATGCCTCTTTTTAACACAGCTGCCGTTTTGAAAGTGAAAAGCTTGTCCTTGCAAAATGAGTTTCCTTGTATTTTAGCCTGAACTACACCAACTCCACACACTACGTCATAATGGTAAGAAAACTGAAAATGCACTATTATAATACCTCTTTTGAAAAGAAAGGATTTGTCTTTAAAATAATTAAATCATATGTTTCTCAGGTATACACTTTGTAAAGGCTCCCCTAAATGCAACTATTAATTTTTTCTTTGCGTGGAGGACTAAGCTAGAAAATACCAAAAGCACATTTTCACGTACACATCCATGTTACACTTCTAATTTTAATTAAACCACCCTGACAGGGGCATATGCTTACATTCATAACAGTGTTCACAAAGGTCGCAAGAAATAGTTTATATACACAGTGGTGTCTTTTTTCAGGCATGTAGGCTCGATAATTACTATTGATCTATCATCACAATGTTGAACTCACAAACTGAAATACTCTAAGTTTCTTGTCAAGTTTAGTGCTTTAAGTAAAAAAAATATCCAGCTACAAATCTAGCTCATTTAACCACATGTTGTACTGGACGAATGACAAAGCAGCCATTCACATCTGTGTTTCAAATTCTAAGGCTGCAGCACTTCTTAAATTCCCAGAAATACCTTGCTTTACAAGATCAAGGGAGGAAATGAGCATGGAAGAGCATTTTCTTCCCTTTTACACAGCAGGGATTTGCCCACACTGTATCGGACATTGTGGAAAAAAAGGAAGGTTTCTCCTTTATGCTAGCTAAATATTGTTATTATTGTGAGTAGCAAAAAAAATCTTTCAATATGGCTTCTTTCTCCAAACGACCCTACAGCACAAACATCATGTAGCCCTATACATTAAGTATTGATCAATTCAAAAAGGAAGCTCTGAAAGTGCAGATGGTTGAATAATATACAGCAACACGTCCCTGGATTTTTTTTTAATTATTACACAGTTTTAAGAAGCAAGGATTTTATTTCTGTTCAACAAGTTAGCCTTTCTTTGTGCACCAGATCTTCATGAACCCACTGACCTTCACTCCGCTTGAGGAAATTTGTGCATTGAACTTTGTTTGAATATCAATGGCAAATAGGGAAATAAACGCTTCTTTATTTTTGAATACTGTTAATTATAACTGCATTATAACTTATAATTACAACTGTACTACAACTGCAAGAGGAGAGCTGACTATAAGTCATCTTGTTGTATTTCATTGAACTGACACAAAGTAAAGAGACAAGAACACGTGAAGGCATTAAATGTAATCCCACCCTCAAAATCTTTGCACATCGTGCTGCAGAACAATACAAATATCTTTGTATTTTTTTGGGAAACTTTGTGACCGATAAACACAAAAAATGGATAGATGGTGAAGGAGAAAATGGTTTTAATTTGGACACCCTTGGGTCAACAATAACCTTATTAGAACAGTTATAGCTGCAAGTTTTACAGTTCATGTTTCTGTCAGTTTTTACCTTTAGAGAAAGACATTTTTGACCACCACTCTAAATGGTAGCTTACCCTTGCTTTGAAATAACTGAAAGAATCTTTAAACAGGAATTTCCCTGTTTTGCCTGACATTATTAAGTCTATTTATCTTTAAAATTCAAGAATTGCACATCTTCAAGGTGGCTGCATGTTGGATTAGCTCTTCTAGCTTGATTATTTCACAAAGGAGAATTCTGTATAGTGTGAAGAAGAATATGGACAACAGTGAGCATCCTCTTCTGAATATTTTTAAACAAAAGAGTGTCTTCATTAAGAGGTTTCTCCAGATCTGCTGCAAGACAGACCGATACAGAGAATCTTTCCTTCCTACAACAAATGGTTAAGAGAAAACAAGAATTTATGAGTTACTACATCATGTAATTTTCCTTTGAGATGAATAAAGAATTTTCTATTTGAATTGAATTTAGGTCTTAAGCCTTTTTTTCCAAATAGTAAGAAAGAGCTCAACTTCAGATTGTTTTGATTGAAATACAGCTATTAGCAACCACCTGCATAATTAACAAATATTGACAAGGGTTTATTTCATACCCACCATTAACTATGTGAAGGTTTATAATATTATAAGAACATGTCAAATATTGAATATGTTAATTATCGTTGGATATAAAAATACCTTTTTTATACGTCAGAATGTTTTTTATTTGGTGTTTTAGAAACAATTCTTATTATTTCACTGATTTTTGGGGTCCATAACTGTCTTGTTCTGGTCATGTGGGATTAATGTTGGGAGGTTCTTTTCCAATGTGAAAAATAAGAGTTATAGGTCAATTTAATAATATAAATATATGTTGAACTGAGATTTAAAATGATATTACAGCTTTTCTAAAGAAGAACATTGCAAGAGTAAGAGAAATGTTCCTTCTCCTAGTGCAAGTCGACACGTCTTACCTTTGGTACAAAAAGATGCTTAAACAACAAAAACTGTTTCATATCCATTAGCTTACACAGATGCAAAATAAGGCAAAAGCATTGCCACAAGCTGTTAAATAGTCAGCCGTCATCCTAACCTTTACTTTTTTAAATAGATAAAACTAAATATTTTTGTAGAAACATTACCATAAATGATTGATGGAGAATCATTCAAGCACTGGTGAAAAGGTGTGCAAACGTCTACTTCCAAAATTTGGAGGATGGTTGGTTTTAGTCTCTGACTAAATATGCCAGTCTCAGTGGCAAAACACCAGTTATAGAACAAGTGTATAGCATGTGCAGACTATTCATAGCCACCTCACAATGACTGGACTGTAGAGGGGGCTTTGCCTTGTGCGGTCACCATCACAACCAATTCTGTCACCAAATGTAAAGTCCTTCTGCCCTCCAAATCCCTCCCAATTATAAAAGGTCCTTGAGTTGCTGTTTTGCCCCCTCTCTAGCTCCCGTCTGATTACTGAGTGTAGGGTGAGCTGTGCAGGCAATCAGCCGCAAAGCACAGAGCACCAAGAGGACAGGGGGAAAAAAAATCAAATCCAAAACAGTGCAAAAAATAAACCAAAGGGAAACTACTGGGCCGCAATTACAGGCCATCCAGCCAGGCCTCTGCTCCAGCGCTCAAGAGCTGCCGTGATTTCCGACAGAAAAGGTTATTAGTTTTTATTGGAGGAAATAGATGCTGGGTGGCTTTAAATGGCACCGTAATGCGGGCGGGGGTGGGGGGTGGGGGTGGGGGGCAAGAGCTCCGGACCTGGGTCTCCCAAGAGTCCCATTGGACTGCCACAGAGACGCACAGAAGCCATCAGACAGTCCCTCTCCTCCCTCGGTCCCCATGCCCTACAGGTCCTGCATGAACTATATGGCAGAACATTGCTCTCTAACCTTGATCTTCATTTTAACAGCCACCTCTTTTTCATCTTAACATATATGAATCTACATAAGAAGAGGCTGAAGGTCAACGCTTAAAAGATATTTATACATTATGTAAAAAAAAAAAACAGTTTTTTGTGGAGGGGTTTTTTTTTAATGGTACACCTGAAGAACCAAAAAACATTTGCTTTCAGCAGCAGCAGAGCACATAAAAACATTGTCTGTTATTGGAGCATCCCTGGGTTGGCTCGGCCTGGCATAATGACCGCCAGAGGATTTCTTGTCACGAGTGCGTAAGCCTGCGACTCCAGAGGAAGCCGTTAGACATGCAGCCATGTTTGCCTTTGTGCATGGCTGCCGGTGTGTGTACTTTGCTGTGTGTGACATTATTTCAGAATGTGTAAGCTATGATGTGCTCGTGTCAGATAGAGTGGTCTCCAAAAGCTTCGGTGTTTGTTCAGTGACAGATGTTTTGTGTCAGCCAGAGGAAATATACAGCAGCAGCTGAATGCTTTTGTGGTTAATTTAAGCCCATGATGCAACAGTTTTGTCTCAGCTTTAATTGCGAGCCTGTGTTTCAAAATATGTCATGGAGTGTCAAAGCAGATAATATGGTAATGCTCTTTTGTAAGAGCTCACGTGCATGTTTGTGTTCATTGGGCTTGCAGTCCATGCTCCTACCCTAATCTGTATTCAGTTCAGGTGGGCAGCAACACAGACCCACAGCTCAGTAACTAATGGAGGGGCTGATGGGGGCCTGATGACGACCACAGGGCCATTTGTACACATACACGCAGAGTGCACATATATAAACACAAACACTCTTTCCAGCC
Organism: Jordanella pulchra; assembly: GCA_034780135.1. Taxonomy (NCBI): domain Eukaryota; kingdom Metazoa; phylum Chordata; class Actinopteri; order Cyprinodontiformes; family Cyprinodontidae; genus Jordanella; species Jordanella pulchra. Next base: position 16,203 of record JAUZNJ010121853.1, read on the forward strand.
ACAGCTGCTCCCATCACGCAGCTAGTGGCCAAGCAAGTTAATTACATTCACCATTTAATACTAGGTCTTTTTTTTTACCTTTGGAGCATGGGGGATGCAATTTGATCAATTTGATCATATTTCTGGGTAAGTGAGTAACAATTGCAGTGCAAGGCATCAGCTTTTTACTATGTTGGTTACCCTGCTATTATTTCTTAGCTTTTTGGTTTTTCTTTAATTGCCTCTGCTGCAAAGTTTTGAAGCAAACCAATAAGTTGGTTTTCCAGGATATGTGGGAATTCGAAAATTAATGTCATGCTGGGGTCACTGCACCAGAGAGACAGCTGTAAAATTTCACCATGTGTTTCAAAATGTTAGAGGGGTTATAAAAAGGCGACCCTAAAGAACAACCCTAAATCTGTATACATTCATTTAATAAAGAAAGAAAATTTCACGTAAAGGGAGAAAAGGTCTTTGACCATTCCTCTAAATTAATCTCTGGGTCACAATGTTTGTGTACGACTGTGCAACCTCAGATTCTTGCTCGCTGACACACTCACTGCAGTGTCTCCAGAGGGGCTCCTGCTGTGCAGAGGGTAAGAAGATATTCAAATCTGGACATTGTTCCCCTCTGTCACACAGGTTGATTCTTTTCATGTAAAGAACCAATCTATGTTGATTTGACAAGGAATTCTGGATCTTATTCCTGCTAAGATACCCACTGTCAAGTCATGTTTGTTTTATTGATAGAGTCTGTATTTTTTTTCTGAGATCAGGTAATACAATGAGGCAATCTAACAAGATTTCCAGGGCCTTGGTAGAGAAATAGACTCGCAACATCACAGATCTTCCACCTTATTTCACAGTATCCATGATTTGTAAAGCTCTGTCTTGGTTCAATCAGCTTACAGCACATAGCTGCCAGTTAAAGCTCCATTGTTAAAGTACAAATACAAAGTTGCCTCAGTTACCCTTATTTGAAATGGATTAGAAAAATAATTGTGAAGGCTTGTCAAAAACAGTTATTTCTTAACAAGACGTATGTTTGGTTTTAATAAGATACTGAGTTATTTGATGGATTTTAACACAGCTTTACCAAAAGCCAACTGTTTGGAAATTTCTTGATTTTTTCCAGAAAGGAAACTGTAAACCTTTTTCATCTGTGCTAAGTTGGATCTTCTTCCCCAGACCTTTCTCCATATGGTAGACATAGACATTCATAATGTTATTTTCAGATGTGGACATAAACATCTCTTCTAACAATTTCTAAATTCTTTTTTGACACTGAAGAAAATGCGACAAGCCTTTTGGTAGATCAAGTTCTGGGTAACAACAAAACAATGACTTCCTGCAGAGGAACAGAGCAAACTCAAAAATCCCAAAAGCTTTTCATAAATGGCTTGATTGCAAAAGTTTGACCTGATCTCTAAACTCTCCAGATCCGATTCTTAAATCAGCAATCGTCACGCAAGACCTTATATTAGATCTCCAGAACTAGAAATCTTCCCAGGTAGACATTAACACTAAGCATTTGTCTAAAAGCATTAGAAAGGTTAATTCAACATAACTAAAAAAAATAGTAGTTTTTGAAATATTCTCTGCATTGTATAAAGTAATTTGTTCTCTGTTTTTTTTTTTAAGCTTGCAGATCATGCAGCATCTGTGTATCTCCTATTGGCAGCTCTTTACATTTTTTTTCCCTCTCCTCTAGTCTTTCTTCTCTGTGCTGAGTTTGGGCCAAAGAGCTGACAGCTAGTGACCTAGGAGTCTCCAGGGTTCCCAAGCAGAAAGGTAATGGGCCCAACCCCGGAACACACTCTCACTCTTTAGACACACTGGGCTGCCGGCAGCTTTGATCCGGTAGCCCCCACTTTGGTCTCCTGACGCCCGGTAAGGAAATTCATAGGAACAACTGGAAGAGGCCTGTGTTTATTCAGCCCCTTTAATGAGGAGGGAGACGGATTATCGGGGGCCTAAATCTCCCCCAAAAAAACACAGGGAAAGAAAACTGCTGTTCATTCCAGATGTTGCTCTACCAGCAGTCACTCCAAAAGAATCCAGGAGAGCAAGAGAGAAAATAAAGAGAAAGGGATGGTTTTAATATGCAAGTTTTGAAGACTAGTGGTCAGCAGGAGAATCTCTTCATGTTTTCTCTGTCTGGCCAGATGTGGGAGCTGGCAAAGTGTTTCTCTGTGAACACAGAGGAACCACCCAGGGGCAGCAGGGAAAGCTCTGAGAGGGGGTATGCAGGTTTTCTTTTCTTTTTTATATCTTTAAACGCAGCATGTTTAATAGCATTGGTAACCAGAGCTTGTACGCATACATTTTACTTTAAGCAATTTGTGCTGTGTTAAAGAAAAAAAGAAGCCATTTCCTGAGCCTGCCACATGACTGCTAATGTGTTATTTTTTCAATTTTTACACAGAGCTTCTTTGTAATCATTACTAATGCAGCAAAGCAAGTGACGTAGGATCTGACGTATGAAGCCTCAGTGCCCCAAGAATGGAAACAGAAGCCTGATCTACTTATAAAACAGCACAAACACAGCAGCTTGTGGAAAGACAAAGGTGTCTCATTCAGTACTGGCGACACCATTTTACCTTACCACACTAAGAATAGCCTAACATCACATTAGGCTCTTGACCCTTTGCAATGGTGGCTGACGAGATCAATAGGTCTCTCTATTGTCAAATCATTTATGAGCAGATTATAGGTCAGACACTGGTCAAGATCGTGTCTGACCATAGGCAGACCTTTTGGTCTGTCTGGATGAGGGGTGCTGTATATTTACATATGATTTCAAAATATCCGGTCTGCTTAGACCATGTTGCTGTTTGACAGCCTGGTCTGATTGCATAACCCCCGC
>JAUZNJ010121875.1:0-44934 GCA_034780135.1 Jordanella pulchra
AGATAGATAGATAGATAGATAGATAGATAGATAGATAGATAGATAGATAGATAGATAGATAGATAGATAGATCTTAATTTAGAACGAATATGTTGATGCTTCTATATCCATTTCTAAACACCTTTCTTTTTTAACATAAATGTAATCAGGACAGAGAACAAAACGATTGCATCTTAGGTTTAAATTATATCTTTAATTCCTATGCGTAGACTTTTCTTTTTTGTTTTGGACGAAGCTGTAAAATGAACCGGACAAAAAAGCCTGGGGGCCCCAAAAGAGAAAAAAAAAAGCGCACGGACTGTGGCCCTGGGATCACGAATACCACAACGGTTCATAGGTAAACATGACCAACTTAACCAAGTAAATGATAGAGATATATCAGTTAAACAGAGCTGTATGGGAAATAAACGAGAAAAAGCAGGAGAAAACTCACCAAACCAAAGACTGTGAGTGGGGGGTGACAACCCACGACGTGTTCAAACAAGCACATAGACACACTTGCAGAGCTTCGGCTCCAAGCGGCTGGCGCTAGTTAGAAATAAACGCTAGAAGCTGCGCTGCAGGTTTTCATTAGCAAAAAGGCTAATGCTGCAATGTCAGGTCAATGGGTGGATCAGAAAGTCAGAGATTGGACATTAAATTGATAAAATAGGCTCGTTATGCTACCGTTACCCCATCCGGAGACCAAACAAGAACTTCTTCCACTCATATGCCAGCTCCCTACAGCGGCCCCTACTGGAAGGGAGCCACAAGGGAGAAAATACAGTGTATGCAAAGACTAGTAAAAAGCCTTCAAATGGAATTAGATTTTATAGAATTTTGAAAGGAGGCAGGAGAGTCACAGAAAAGGAAACACAACCATTTCCAACCCTTCACACTTATTTCTCAATTCATTATTTAATACTACATTTTGAAAATGCATGATGATTTTTTTCTTTCTCTATTACAAAGAATAGCATTGCTAACAATCATATCGGTGAGGCTGTGTAATCTCACATAAATTATTTTGCATTGAAATATGAATGCTTCCACGGCATCTTGTAATTTGTAAAGGTTTTGTCTGTGACTAAGTCCCTTTAAAATATTTTAGTATTTATCCATGTCAAAGATCCTAAATTTCCATGTAGCAGCCTCACTTATCATAGTATCAAGCATAGGTTATGAAAATGCATCTAACATTTCCACATTTTGTCGACTTACAGCCAAAAAATTCAAATAAATTGCTTAGATTTCCTATCATAGCTTAAGATTAGTTTAAACTATAAACTTGACAGAAAATAATAAGAAAATTATCCTGACAATGGAGATGATGGTGGACTTCCAGAGACCACCCCGTACACTGCCCCCCTTCTTGCCACCTTCAACAACACTGTATTTACTGTTGATCACCTCTAGTTCCTTGTAATAACACTTCATGGAGATCTAAGCTGGACTATACAGATGGATACTACTGGCATCTTTTAGTACTTTTTCCAAGAGGGAACCTTTCTCAGATAGTGTGCAAAAAGAAGGAAACATTCTTAAGTATTAACATAATTGATTCTAGTCATGTTTAACAGAATTATGTATATACGCACAGGACGTCTGCACTTTCTTTGTCTTAGGCCTGCCTTCTTGGCCATTGCTGTGGGAACAGCAAAATGGCCCTGATGTACAATTTTTCTTTCCAATTTATCCAAAAATGCCACACCCAGCCAGGAGGTGCGTCTTCATAAGTTTACACTATCTCCCGCTACTGCTTTCATGGAGAAACCCATGATCCCTTAACCTCATAGCCATAAAACATTGTCTGTGTCCATTGTTCCTGTAACTCATGGGCTTCTGGTACCTAGTTATTTTAAATCCATCAAATGTCAATCTTAAACTAAAATTATTTCTTAAATATTTAAACTAAAATAAACACCTGGCTCCTTTTTTTGTCAACTTTGTTACGGACAAACGTGATGTAGAAGACATGAATGAGGTGCTACACATTTGATGAAACAGTTTTCTAGTACATCCTTTGGTCTATTCATCTAGAGTTTTCTGCTTATTTGTCGAACTGCTTTTAAAAATAATATTTTTTAGCATAAAATCTATATCCTGTGGGATACAATAACATGGAGGACATTTTTTTCAACACTAAATTTAACGATACCAATGCATATGAAAAACTTTATGTAACACAGTTGACATGACATGTTGGGAAGAGTGAATCCTTATTGTGCAACAAAAAACCTTCATTTTGGTTGATTTTCAGTATGTTTTTTTTTAGCATTGTATCGTTTCATAACATCCCTTCATCTCATGCCATCATTCTCTTCTGCACATTTTTCCTTCAAATCTTCCTCCTCTTATTTTCTCATTTTTCCCTTATTCTTTTCATCTTTATTCTCTTTTTATTTTCCCTACACTGGTGCCGAATCTCAGTAGCAGATAACCTCACCCCCCTGGGGCAGAGATGATTAATGTGTGTAACATTGTGAACATTACATTGTTAACTCTATCATTGATTTAAAAGAGCCCCTAATAGTTGTTCAGCCTAAATTGACAAGGCTATAATTACATATGTCAGGAGTAACAGTTGTTTCAAACCATAGGAACATATTAAAATGATTCATAAATCTTATGCTTTAGGCTATGGAATGGGATATATCTAAGCACATATCTTGAAAGTCTTTTTTAGTATAATACATGTAGAAGTGTATAAATACTTTTGATGATATCTTTGTATTATTTATCTCCTAGTTTATGTAGTTTAATTAATGTGTAACTACACCTACAGACTTGAACTCATCATGTCCTTTCTATGTAACAGCGCTTATTAAATAGTTTTAGATCAGATGAATTTTTCTTTATTCCATTCATGCATTTATGTTATTATTACCTTTTTCCACTTGTATATATTTAATCAAGCTATTTAAGTGTTAAAACAATTAAATTAATGTGCTAAAACCAACTGTATATTAATGCCATTAAAACACATTTTAAAATATTTTTTATATGATCATTTATGCAGACAATTAAAAGTAAAAACATGCATCATATCATCAAGTTGTAATACCAAACTGGACATTGAGAAAATCAGACAGATCCAAAAGCTTCACATTTTAAAACATATTTGTGATTTATATTGAATGAATATAGGAATCTATTAATTTATTGTATTGAAAGAAAGAGGAATGTCAGCAAATGAGAAAATATTCTTATGTTAAATGTTGACTAATGATATTTGGGAAAATTGACCAATTAACTGTGGACTGGAAATGCAGCCTTAATTCTTGAATTACTCTTGGACAGCTTTTAGTGAAAGTCTGTTTTGCTGTTGAGAGCATCATTTAAACGAGCTTCTTAACCCTAACCCCTTTAACTTTAAGTATAACAGGAAAAGAACATTTTAAAACACAAATTCTTCCTTCAGGAATTAAAAAAAATGGTACAAGCCTTAACCAGTTCTGACAAGGGAGAAAAATGTTTGACATCCATCAGAATTCTGCCTGCTTTCTTCTTGTTTGCACTAGCACTCAGAGTTTTTTATCAATGTTAATAGGTCATTATGCTAATCAGTGATTTAAATATGAATGTTTTCCTCTCTATGTTTAGAGTCAAAATTGCCAAAATTAATTTGTGAGGAAATTAACTTAGCCTATTTACAAAAAGAGGTCATGATTGTGGCAGACCCAAATACAGGTAGAGGTGGAGCAAAAATAAAGATGCTTAAGAATAAAGTTACAACAAAAAAGAACAGGGTTCAAAAAGTTAAATATGTAGAATGGAAATAATTAAACCAAATTAACTAAACCAAATTATTTAAAAAAAAAAAAAATCCAGAAACATGGAAGGATGATATAAAGGGCAGAAATACACAGCAAAGACTATAGCAGTATTGAACAGAGATAATTAATAGAACAACAATTAAGCCTAGACTAGAAGATAAAAGTATACAAACAGAACATGAATAGATATAAGATATGATAACCAACAGGAGACTAGGAAAGTTGGAGATGGTAAAAAATAGAAATGTAAAAGAACAAAGATCAGGAGGGGCAGGTTTTACTCAAAACAGAAATGTACCTCTAAGAGACCTGACTATCCAAATATTGCAAAACAAAACATAAACATAGTCCAATGTATGACATGAAAAATCATCATTACTCCATCTTTGATTTGTTCACAACCTGCTTTCCATGTTCAAAATAACCTAACTAGTGTTGGTCTGTTTAAACAAAAAAAAAAAACAGAAAACCATAATGTCATTGTCAATTGATACTACTGACTTCTAAGGATTGTAAGATTTCTACTGATCCAGCCTCCTTGTTGCTCAACCAAATGCCATTTTGAGGAATAACAATGCAGCTGTGTTGAGAGCTGCATTTCTCTTCAATATGCCAAAGGAAATCTAAAATGCTTGATAAATAAAAGATTTGTCTCTAGTTGTACGAAGCACATCTTATTTACAGATTCAATTACAACCTTCACATTTGCTCTTTGGCAAAAATCATGTGTTGAAGATTTTCCTTTCATAAAGTGGTTTTGTTCTTTATCCAGCTTCCTCCCATAGTCCAATTAAACAACTGTTTGGCTGGTTGGTTTCTCTGATTTGCACATTAGTATTGGTGTGTGGCTGAACTGTGTGTCTGTGTTTCCCTGTGATGGAAGCTTACGTCACAGCTGCTCCTCAGTCTTCTTGACTTATATTCTAGGTACTTAGGTATTTAGTCGTGGTCAGTGTAGGCTTTTTTTTTCTTGATCCCTGGCTTTTTCTGTCTTGCCAGTTATTAATTCCAGAGGTTCTAAAATCAAACCAATAAAAAGTGGTTTGAATGCCAAAGAGCAACCCAATCCTGAGCTCAACACCAGGTTCAGGCTCTGGTTTAAAATTGTTTTCTTCATTGTATAGACCCACCTTCCTGGCCAAATTTAGATACAGATCTCATTCTTTCCTGCTCAGCTTGGCGTTCCACAGGGCTCTGTCCTGGGTCCATTGCTGTTTCTGCTCCATCTGCTCCAGCTTGGTCTGTAGCTGTCATCATTTTAAGGATATTTTTTTTATCAGTGTTATGCTGATAATATCCATTTGTATAACACATTTCTACCAAATGAAGTTTCTAAACTCTTCCCTTTTATCAAGCATTTTGGATTCAAGTAAGTATTAAAGTATAGATGTTTAATTGAAACTTCCCTACCGGTTGCAGTTTGTGCAGTATGCTATGAGGGGCTGTACCACGCATATATCATACTGCCATTCTCATATGTTTATTTAAACACTCATTCACTTATATTTTATCTCTCTCATACAAATATTTTTTCTCTATCATATGTATATTTTATCTCTCACACACATTTATTTTTTTTCTCACATGCATACATTTCCTCTCACATACTTACTCTTTTCTCACATTTCCACATTCTTCTCCCAGATACATATATATATATATATATAGTATTTTAAATTAAATACTTTATGTATTGTAAGAGGAGAATGTATGGATGTAAGAAGAGAAAGCATGTCTATATATGTAAGAATATATGGATGTGTGAGATATAGTGTATGTGTATGAGAGACAAAATGTATTTACATGAGAGATAAAATATATGTGTATTAGAGTACACGAGAGTGGCAGTATGGTTTATGACTTGTACGGCCCCTTCAAAGTTCTGTCATGAAATCTTCTCTTAATGTAACCTTATCGGCTTCTGGTTCATCATTGGGGGCCTTTCAAGATTTTGGTTTTGTCTTGGTGAGTGTTGGATGGACACAGAGCTTTTTACGTTGCTGAACCTTTACCCCTCTACCAGTGCCTGTCCTGTGATTAAGACCCGCAGATTAAAAACTGAATTAATCAGAGCTTTTTCGTCTGTGGCCACAAGGCTATGCTCTTCTTCGTACTAATCAGATGACTTACTAGGTTCTAACTAAAAGCTTAATAATTTTAATTCTCTTTTTGCTTAAATTTTGTTTTGTTGTATATATTTTGTGATTTTTATACTGACTTACTTATGTAGGCCCTCAAGTTGAATCTCTAGTAAAATAAAGGTCATCTTAATCCTTCCTCAAAGCAACAACAACAACAGAAAAAAAACCCTGGATTGGGCAAATGGAGCCTAAAATAAATTTAGTTTTGCCTGAGAAATACAAGAGACTACAACTGTTTGCACAGCCATTCTGGACTCATATATAATTTATCTTAAGACCGGGACATTTTTTTTTTTGGCACATCTCCAAAGCCTCCAAAGACACAACTTTTCAGATTGCTTCTAGATTATACATATTTTATAATGCAAAGAAAATTGACCAGAATTCTTGCCAGATTTAAAGACAAATAAGGTGTTAAGAGCTCATTAAAGCTCTGGAGATGATGCTTAATTTAAATGCAAAAAAAAATAATAAAATAGAAAAACCATAATGTCAGAGGTTCTCAATAATTGAGCCCCACCTTTCAGTCCCTCTGGAATATCTAATTATACTTATGAATCCAGACACGTCCTTTTAATTCAACTGCTGTGTCAGTAATAAATGCAGGAGTACAACTGTGTTGTGCTGGTTTCAATTTACTATTAATTAAACATGAAAAGTGGCATGTTATAGAGCAGAAGTCCCCAATCCACGTGTCCTCCAATTCCACATTTTAGACGCGCGTCCACTCCCACACACCAGAATTAAATGAGTGAATTACCTCCTCGGTATGCAGCCAGGTTCTCCAGAGTCCTGCTAATTACCTGATATTTAAATTAGGTGTGTAAAAATAGACTGGAATTGACAACCCGTTATGGATGATCAAAGTTTGTCTGAAGAATTTGCTTTTAGTTTTTCTAATTCTTCTGTTGTGCTTATAGAGCTTGGGTGCAAGCTTTTTGCTATTCATGACTAATTGAAGTAATTGAACTTTCAGGATAAAGTAAACTAAATTAAAGAAGTAAATAAATGTTTCATCTATTTAGTAAGGTCTAGTATAATTGTTTAATAATTCAGCTGCTGCTCTGTACATCTGTGATTCTGCCTGCACTGTGGAAAACACACGCTAACACGTTGTTATACAATGACCATTTATTCATAAACATGGCAAAGTGAGGAACGCTGCTGTTCGACCAGAGAACCTTTCAATCAAATATCAGCAAAAACTTACAGATGAGTTCTGTTTACATGTGGAGATTAGAAGAGTTCATCCGCCTCCTCCTACCTGAAAGTTCAAACACTGCTGAAATTGCGGGAGCTTCACAATTCGAAATTCAGGGAATACTCCTCCCAAGTATCTCTAAACTCTCTCCATTACCGTTTACTTTGATTTTTTTTCAGACCTGCTTTCTCTCCTTCAGCCGTTTGCACTTTCTGCTGTGTTCGTTCCCGCTTGAATCGAACAAAATAAATGTCAAAACTACATACGACACAGAAGTAAAAAGGGTCTAAATGTACAAAATCCATTTTTAAAATCACAAACCCCCACACGCGCGCACACATACACACACTATGGCACACATTGCTGAGCAGTGAACTTCACAGACATAAGAGGGAGGGCTTCTACGGTGAGCACAGAGCCGTTTCACACATGTTCCTGTAGGCACATGGGCCACACTCAAGGCTTGAAAAAACAGAATAAACTAACATTTGGACAGAATAAAGATGAAATGTTTGGGTTTCGGCTCAGTGCAAGCATTATGGCTTAGGAAGCTGCAGTAAAAGGAGAACAGGCAGTACACAGTAAAATAAAAAACAAAACACAACACATTTACTATCTAGAGTACATTGTGAAAGTAGTCATATGCCTTTTTTTAATCATTACTGACATTAAAACCACCAACTAAAAAATGTTTTATTTCGACTTTAGATGACAGACCATCAAAAAGTAGTGCAAGAAAAATAAAAATCACTTTTAAGATTATTTAAAATCAAAATCTGAGAATTCTGGCGTGCTGTTTTTAAATAAGCCAAGTTTGCTCTGATACCACATAAAAAATGCAATTATACTTTCAGAAACAAAAGTCACTGGATTGGTAAATCGAGACTACCTGCGATTAATTTATTGTTTTCGATAAAAATTAATGAACAAATAGGACTAGGAAAACTCAAGAACACAGCAGGCAGATGGGGGAGGAAGTGTTCGATTATAAAACAACATTTCTAAACTTTGAAGGACTGTTTAATCCATCAGCTACAAAAGGAACTGGTTTGGCACTAGTGTGTGCAATGGACAAAGCTAGCATGTGGGAGAGAGCTGAATGAAAACTACAATACACTATGAATGTAAGACAAAACTGCATATCGGCCTGATTATAACACAGCAAAATATGGTGCTGGTGGGATTATGCTGCGTGGATAATTTTCTTCCACAGGGACAGGAAATCTAAAAGGATTAAAAGGGAGCATGGGTCGATCTGAATAGAGGATGATCCCAAAGAGGCTGCAAAGATGGGAGACTTCAAGTCACAAGAGGAACTTTAAATGAGCATCTGTGCTAAGACTTGAAGAAGATATGCACAGACAAAATGTTAGTGAGCCAGTCTCACTACGGTGTGAGATGTGCAGATCTTCTACAGACATGAACCACATGCCGTACAGCTTTAAATACAGCAAACTGTGGTTCTACTAAAAACTGACCAAGGACTGAATACAAACACACAGCACACCTTTCAGATTTTCTGAGTATTGGTTTGGAAACCATTTTTCCTTTTCCTTACCCTTTATAATTCTGCAATAGTTTGTGATGGTGTATCATATAGAATCGCAACCAAACAAATTAAAGTTTGTGGGTATTATGTGACGAAATGAAAAAGAAATATTCCAAAGTACTGTATTTCAACTCAAACATAACACATCACTCTCAGAGACTGCTCAACACTCTGACAACACAGTTAAGTGCTCAAAAGCACCTGATCATGCTCACTCTGTCCTTTCCAAATTCAAAACGCTGTGATTATCAAACATTTTTCTCCTTTCCTCTCGGCTGTGATTTCAGAAAGCTGGCAGCGCTGCGTTTGAGTGCATGAACCGGTCCGTCGGAAAAAAAAAAAGCAGCTCACTTCTGTGCAGTTTTTTTTTTTCTTTCTCCCCCACAGCTTTTAAGTTCTTGTCTCTCTGCTGTAGATGCAAAATGGTGCATCAGAGAGTGCATGAATGGGGACTTGTGCACTTAAGTGACGAAAAAGAAAAACAGATGAGAAGTTTTTGTGCAGAAGTTCCAGCTTCTTCTAGCTCCAGGGTGGTCCTAGAAAGACATTAATGGGCTCTACAGATAGGTACAGTCACCATGGCTCTCCATGGAGAGTCTTTGGAGTGAGCAGGAGAAAAAGCTGGTAAGAATATGTAGAACGTGAGGATGCTAACCGTGCACTTAAGCACACTGAAAAAGAGCACACACTGAACACAGGGTCTTCATGAGCAGAGAGGAAGGCGGGTAAGAAGTGTGAGTTAGTTCTTTGGGGCGTGACGGGCTTCGTTGTTCCCAGTTCCTTCAGTCCAACCACACAGCACCCCCCCCCTTCCTTATTAGTGTGAGTGTGTTTGTGTATCTTTGTGCAAATGCTTTCGCTAGAGTCAAACAAAGGAAGAGAATCCCGTCACAGGGGTACGTGACCCCGGCGGGTTGGTGCTGGGGTTGACGTGTGTGTGTGCAGGCTGCCCCGTGGGTGTGTACGCTCCTCCTGTGCTGTGCTGTGTGACCACGGTTTGGTAGTAGGGCTCCGTGTCAACAGTGGCGCACTCCTCGTAGGCAAAAGGACTCCCCGTCCCTTTGAGGCCTTTGGGCTGCCGCTTCCAGGAGTTATAGTAGGTGGGGTCACTCATGTAGTGGTTGACAAAGGAATGCTTGGGCTGTTCGTCCTCGTAGTCGCTGTCCGTTAACTGCACACAAACAGGATACGTTTGGGTTGTTACTGGTACATGAATGCATAAGTAAATAAAGAAAACTGATTATATTTTACCAGTTCTGTAACAATAACAGGTATTTTAAAGAAACAGACTCATGTTTTTCAGATAAGACTAGATGATCACTGACTACAATAATCCAAGCTGAAGAAAAGGTGAAGGGAAACAATCCTTCTAAACTACAAATGCAGTATGTTTAAGCTGCAGACCTCTAGGGGGCGCTATAAGCTAACTCAAACCAAGGCAAACAGACTGAAAACTTTCCCCCAAAAATCCATAAACATGAAGACCTCAAGCATCTTATTTCAGTTTAAGCTTGCATTAAGTTTTTTTTTGTTTTTACATTTTTACTACTTCATGTGAAATAAAAAAACAAACCTCAAATTATTTTATTGGGATTTGATGTGACTGCCCCATACAAAGGTGTTCTTAATTTGGAAGTGAAATAAAAAAATCTTTTTTTGTTAGAATATTTTATAAATACAAATCTACCGTAAAACAACATCCAGGGCAAATAGATAAGTTAGATAAACAGCAAAGCAGCCCAATGTAACTTTGTTCACAGATCCACAACTCGCGTATCAGCATTAGTAGACAGGAAAATGATGACATATCCTAGCTGCAATTCTGATGTTGTTGATAGAATAGAAAGAGCTACAAACTAACACTCTGAACACATTGTGAGCGTTATATAACATGGTGGTGGCAGTATTATGCTGTGTGGATAAGTATCTTCAGAAAGAACAGGGAAACCTGTCGCAGCGGATGGGACATTGAAAAAGAGTAAACACAGGGGGTAAAAAACTATCAGTAAAAGAAAAAATGACTTTAGACTCGGGCCACATGTACCCAGATCAATAGATGAAGTTTTAGGTTAGAAATAAAACTGCGAGAGAGACTATACATGATCTAAAGGTTTTCTCGTTTTTTGCAAATAATTTTGAAAACAGTTTTCACTTTTCCCTCCTCTTCAAATTAACTTATGTTAGTTTGTGACATGTCAAGACACAGGGGGATTTTACAAAGCAAAAGTTTCCTGGTTTTATTAGGTACAAAACTGTGAGACTTTTGTAATATAATAATAACCTATTAGTATTTATACGCTATATCTGCAATCAGCATAGTAATATCTGCCTCTTTTATCTAACTTATTAATTAATGTCTTGTTGTATGGGATACTTAATTGAATAAATTTTATTCTATTCTATTCTATTGTTTAAAACCAGAGTTAAAGCACACTGATGTAAAACTGATATTAGATGCCCCAACAAATCACGTATTCTACAGTATCCGTTGATATCACCTTGTGTTTCTTCAGCTTCCTCTAAAGTACCAAAAACTTTGTAGAAGTCAGAGTCTGTTAGCAGAGCTTAATGTTTGACTGATTTCTGACCCTTTGAAGACCCCATCTGTCTGATTGGTCATAAGTCTGTTTCCTTTTTTAATTGATTGATGGCAGACACGATACATGAAATGAGAACTTTGATACAACCTGTTATACTTTTTTCATTTAATTTCACACCCAAGACGATATCTGGCAACTTTTTCTACTTCTGAATGTTACTTGCGTCTTAGTTTTAATATTAAAACATAGATCAAGGTTGCTTGGTGCAGTTTTACATAGGTGTGGAAGTAGCTCCCTGTTTTTTGGATTCAAAAACATTTTTTTCCAAGTCAAATGTTAGAATTTTAATAAAACCATTTTTTTTAGAATTATCAGTTTTTTCTTACACACAACACTAATGTTGATTGCAAACTGAAGTCAGATATTAAATGTAAAAGTTGGACTTTAGATTAACTGTGGACGGATGGACGGACAGATGGATGAAGATATTAACTGTGAAAGGTATTTTTACATACTTATTTAGAGACCTAAAGTAAAACAAAAGGTTTGTATTTTTACAGCTGTTGGAATATTTTATATTTAATTATTTATTTAACTTAATGATTTCAGTGAAATAGCATAACTGATTAAGTTTGAGTGAACTAAACAGATGATTTAGGGGTGAACCTTCCTCACTTTAAACCTAATATTTGTTTAGTCATTTCTCTGCTGCAGTATAAACATAATTCAAGTAAACTGCATAGAACAGAGTAACACAGTCTGTGGATAAAAAGATCAGATCTAAGATTTTTCAGGTCATTAAAACAGGCAGCATCCAGCACAGGCCAACTGATCTTCCTTAAACAGACACAGAAAACTATGAGACATTTGAGACAATGTTACACCAATCAGACAGAAACAAGAGGAACTTGATCTGAGTCTAAGAGATGTTCGTAAAGCCATATCACAGAGACAGACAGGAGGACACAGATACCTCTGATTCAGAGACCTCAGTGGGTTTCTCTGTGAGTGTGGTGCTTTCAGTGAGCACGGCTCCGTTATAGTTGTTACAGATATCCTCATCAGAATAGTGAAGCACACCTGGACTGGGCCTGGGTGGAGATCTGGACACAAGTTTGGACAATAAGACTCATTGATTTTCCTTTGAGGTTTAGTGCTCTGTATGTCTGGGGGGAAAGCTCACCGTGTCCCGTTCTTTTTTAGAAAAGAGTTCTTGGTGTTGAGTGTTCTGCTGTTTAATTCCAGAGAAGTAAAACCTCCGTTGTCAAGGGTTACCGACTCTTCCCCGGGAGTTATGTGCTTTCCTGCAGGATTAGAAAAAAAAAACCCAAAACAAATACTTATCACATGGAGCCTGACACCTTCCTTTTTATCATACCTCCAGGTATGGAAGGGGAGGGGTCCAAAATAACAGATAGAGCCACATTTTAATAACCTGTTAATTCATATTAAGGACTTATGGTGAAATTAATGATAAGAGGGCAGACTCAGGATTACACAAAACAAATGACTTAAATTTTTAATATAAAATGTTTAATAGAGCCCCCTTGCCTGACTCCTTTACACATACAGCCACTGTAATGAGAAATGATGGCTTTACCAAAAAGATCAATTTATTTTTCAATCTGATAAGTTATATCAAATTATGGGATCCAATGTATTGTTTGGCACCCATAGTAAAAATATGTAGAATGCCTCAAAAAATGTCACCTTTTGTTGCAGGAAAGTAAAGCAAAGTGTTACAGTATTTGGTGTGTGATGTATATACATTGTTTTATGTGTGCAGGGTGTGTCTGGACTTGTATTTACCCTCGTATCTATACTGAATAAATATGTTATGATGATAGTTGATAAAAAAGCTGTTACTTAATTGGGGAGATGTTAAGCTTTAACAGAAAACTTCTCCTTTCCCCTTGAACATTTTAAATACGCAATAATATCTCTGTAATAATCAGTTAATTAATCAAGATTTTATCTTTAAGTAACTAACCAATGAGTGGGAGGCCATCCCAACAATATTTAGAAAATTAAAGCACTATTGATTTATTTTGTCACTTAGCTATTTATTGTGACCAGAAATGAGAAAAACAAGAGAATATCCCTTTTTAGTAGGATGTATGTCAATCATTATAAGTGCCTTAACTCATCCTTAATGCAATTAAAAAGTTTAAACAACAGGAACCGTGACTAACAAAACTAACAAGGAGGATTGTAAGATTAATAAAATCCCCAAAGGTCAATGTTAGAGAACTGCATCAAACAGTGGCACTTTAATGTCAACTAACTGTCATAAAAGAGATTCATTTTAAGGCTTTCATATGTATCTTTACCAGCAGTGCAAACAGGTTAATATAAAATATTTGAATAATTCCAAGGGGAAATTAAACAATAAATACTAAAAGTAGATCTTGGTACTTGAGCCGTAACTACAAAAAAAACAAAAAAAAAACAACAAAATATAAAAAGACAGATTTTTCCACTAAAATATAACCGTTTTAGTACAATAAATTAAAGTAAGGAAAACAAAAATTCACTCAGACACTTGGAAGTGGGACCTGTCCTGATTTATCATAGTGAGGGAACAAGTTTACACCTTCCAGCAGAACAAGAGGCTGAAGGCAGTTTTACAAACAAATACATGTACAGGTGTCCCAAATGTGTCTGAGCTTATGAGTGTCACAAGAACACACTATTCTGAAGCTTTAGAGCAGAGCAGAAGGCCAACAGGATAAATGATGTGACTCAGGCTGGAAAATGAAAAGTGCCATTTTGTCTGAAGCACAAGAATAAATCGACAAACATCAGCAGCACCACATGACTTCCTGAAAGACCTAAGCAGTGATTGGCAAAAGTACAGACCTGTGCCGCAGGCCTTGTACTTGCTGCTGTGTCCATGCAGGAGGAGGGTAAAGACCAGAACCAGGATGAGGATAAGGCCGACCAGAGCCATAACCAGCAGGAACCACCACTCTTCATAAAAGGGACGCTCCGACAGCGCTGCAGGGAGAGAGGTTAATTAGCAGTCTAACAGAAAAATAAATACTGTCTTATTCACTATTGATTCAATTTAATGTTGGGTTTATGAAAACATATTTGCCCTCTAACAGATTTGTTACTTTTGGCTAATTTTGTTATATTATCTAACATTGTTTTCAGATTTGGATAACCTACTTAAAAACAAAGAGCAGTTTTCAAATATTGAAGTTTCATTAATTAAGGCAAAGTAGTTATTCGAATCTGATCTGTGTGAGACATAGAAATACTCTCTAAGGTAAAAAAAAAACTGTGTAATAACCATATTTTTAATAAAACATTTCACAGGCCAAACTTTAAGATTAGATCAATCTGTCTGACAACATCAGGTAGGGCAAAAGATCTGAACAAACAAATGGTTTGATATTTAGAAATTCTACAACAGGTAAGAAGCAAAGTCAAAGATAGCCACTTATAAGGCTTTGGAAAAGGAAGAAACCTTCAGAGGAGTGACTGCTCTGATAAAATGAATTCAGGAGAACAGCTAAGATCAGTGACATTACAAATGTGAAGAATTATATCAGTGGGAGAGTAACAAGACAAAACCCACGGCTGGATAAGACAACCTGGAGCTCTGTCTCACAAAAAAACATCATTAAATGACAGAGCAAAAAATTCTTCCACACATCATAAAATGACAGGTGTTACCTTCTAGGGTAACACCAGCAGTTATTAGCTTTAGAGGCTAAAAACTTTTTCACTCATGTTAGAATACTTTTTAGTATTCATAAATAAAATAATCATTTAGTCATTTATTTGTTTTATTTACTTAGGGTATCCTTAACTCACAATAAAATTAGCTTGTGGGCTGAAACCTTTTATTAGAGAAAAATTGGCAGAAATCAATTATTGCTTCTACTTTTTTTTATACCCATTTAGCATATTCTGCACTTTGAGCACTGATCAACTAGCTGTACAGCTGTACAGTCTTTATGCAATAAATCACTGATAATGTTTTTTTAAATAAGATGATTCTAAGTGCCTGTTCCTCTGTTTAATAAAAGTGCTAGTAGAGAGGACTTCATAAGTAAGAGATCAGTTTGGCATTGTGCACAGACTAGAAACAAATCACTTCTGAGTTTAGTGTTCTCTGTAATGTCAGCTGGAGCTATTCTTCCTTCAGGTGGCAGAAAAAGGCTAATCATCCCAGCATCTTCACCCAGCAGACGGCACCTACTGTCAGAGCAGGCCAGTTCCTGCTCCAGCATTATCTCCTGTGGTTTGCACATCCGTGTGTGTTTACCTGCAAGAGCCACAGAGGGTGTGCTCGGCTGTCCGTAACCGTAGCGATTGACAGCGATGACTCTGAACTCGTAGCTGACCCCCGACCTCAGACGCTCCAGCGGCACGGAGACAGACCTGCTGTCGGGAGGGAGGAGTCGGATGAAGGAATCCCAAACTCCCTCATCTGCAGGAATACGTGTTTCATTAACACAAGTGGATGGATAGTGTTGTTGGATGTGTGTAAGAATGAGATATTTAAGATGGTAACAGCATTGTGGTGAGGACCGTAATTAGTGTTATCACTTTTAATAAAGGGGCTCATTTATTGTTAGCGGTAGAACAATTAAATAACGGTCTAGAGTGGCTCTCCCGCAGAGTGCTGAAACTATCTCCCTTCCTGAATTACACATCCACTGATCTTTATTAGAAAATTGTGGCTGACTTGATTTGCACAGCAGGGTCTAGAGAGACAAGGATTCGGAACAGTTTCGCGAGAATATGTGGAAGACTCAGTGCAGACAATAACAAGGTCAGGCGAGGAGTGAGACAGCTGACCTGAAGGACGAGCCTCGACAACGTAGCCAGAAACAGGAGCTGCACCGGTGTCGCCCTCCAACCAGTGGATGGTGAGGGCAGACGACGTCTTGGTGATGGACATTTCCACCGGTGACCCAGGGGATCCTTAAGTATTGGAGGGACACATTAACATGATTTTCACATTTATAACAATTAATAACTGTACCTGCGGCTGTCTCCTCTTCTTATTTCTATATATTTGTTTACTTTTGTGCATATGCATGCTTCTATTTGTTTTTTAATACTAGTTGGGACATAAATGTCCCTACTATTGGATAATAACAGTAGTTTCTATTCTATTTCTAGAGTTTTTAGATTTTAAATAGGACATAGCCCATATTTGTGTTGTTCACTTGTGCATAAACCAGGACAGAAGGGAATTTATCCCCAGTTTGTAAATGTTTATATTAGTGCAGATAGAACTGATTATGAAAACAAATGTCCAAAGCGTTTGTTAATTATCCTGTTTGCATGTATGTGTTAATACTGAAACTGCCAAACAAGAGCTGCTAAACTATTTTTCATTGTGAAAAATAATGACAATAAAATCTACTCTGTAATATGTGGTGTTTCACTGACAGTTACTGCTGTAGCTGTCAGTGAAACTACAGAAATATGCATGCTTTATTAACAATAATTTAAACTTAGATACAAATGGGTTTTACATAAAGACAATGATCCAAAACACACCTCTGTTCTGGAACGGTTAAAGTCGGCTATTGTTAAATTTTAGAAATTGAAATGCTGAAAATGAGAGTCAGACCAGGATCTCATTGAATTTAACTCCACTATTTCTACCAAGAGAAATGATCAAAACATTTAGCCCCAAATTATTCATTTCTTATGTAAAATTATTCTAAAAGGGTTCTTCTGGCTAAATAAAAGCAAAATTATAGAGTGGCCCAGAAAGTGTCTTAAATCTGAAGGAGAGTCTGTAGAGGAAAGATTAGGGTGATAGCAAGGTGGTCTTCATCCTCAGGGACTCAGAATATCAGATGAAACATAAAAAAACTGGTCAACAATTATTTTTGATATAAATAAAGACATTTTCAAAGAAGAATGAGAAGGTTCTAAAGTCAATATGTTTTTTTTAAAGACAAAAATCGAATTAATCAGAATATTTTACTTTTAGCAGATGGTCGTCCAACACAAAGCAGTAAATCACTGCATGAAAAGTTGTTTATCCTTCAACAAACAAAAGAAAACAATTTGTTTTAATGGGGTCTGAAGTAAAAACATGTATGTATTTCTGTCAGCCCTGCCTACCTTTCACAGGCTGAGCGGTGATGTTTGCCTGAATAGGTGGCCCATAGCTGACTGTGAGAGCCTGAACCCCAAACATGTAAGTTGCTCCTTTGATCAGGTCTCGAACTTTCAGCCATCTCTGCCAGCTCCCTTTCACATCCACTGTCACCACTTTGTTTACTCCTGCAGGTAAATAGAGAGAAAGCACGTTGTAAGAGCCAACAAGTTCTTTAGTGATTGGTATATGTGCTTTGCGCATACCTTGTATAGGAGCGGTGGGTTGATAGATGACCCTATAGCCTTCCACTTGGCCATTGGGAGTGACGGGTGCTCCCCAAGACACGTTGACGCTCCCACCCGTCACTTCAGAAAAGGAAAGGTAGCTCGGCTGGCTGGGAGCTGCCGATCGAACAAACCAGACAGATCAGTCAAACTGTTTTGCTTGCACATCTAGTTTTTAAGGGAAGCTGTCAAAAACTCCCTACCGGATGGCAGCGTTCGGGCCCCTCGAGGGTCACTGGGAGGCCCATCCCCAGCAGTGTTAAAGGCAGTCAATGTGACCATATAAGGAGTGTAGCTGCTCAGATTTGTGAGGTGAACATGAGTATCTGGGACAAAAATCACCTTCACCTTCTCAGTCTGGTTTTGGTTGTCTCTTTCCCAGTAATGAACCTAGAACACAGGGACCAAACCGTATTGAACTTCAATGTGGTACATACAGTAAACTTCAGTGAATGAAAAGGATTATGAGAACCAAGGAACAGCAGAGGGGGTCAAGGGTAAAGTTGAGGAGAGCAAACTATGAGATGGGATTGAGCTCAGTTTAGTGACATTGGGTTATTTCTCATTATTTGTCCATTCTTTCTAAAACCAACAGACGACTTAAAACCAACAGAATGAGCCTTGGAGAACCATGTGTAAGTAAAGCCCCTTTATTGAACTTTATGGCTCTAAATCTGAGAGTCTGCGCTGCTCCAGGGTTGGTAACACGCTGCTCTGTCGCAATGGTGGTGTCTGTATTTATACACATTAACATTGCTTGGATCCATCTTTATGTTTTATCGTCCTTTAGTTTTAACTTAAGCTTAACCGTAGTAAAGAAGAAAAAAATAATAAGGGTTTGTCTCTTTCTAAAATAAATCTTTAAACTTCAGTTTAAAATTAGATGCTATAAATATATAATATAAATATCTTCACTTTTAGTTAAAAAAAGCAACTAAATGTTATCATTACTTAACAAAAACACATGGAGGAAAAAAAAAACATTAAAACTACTTAGTCCTAAAAAAAAATGGTAATTAAGAATATAAATATCATCTACTATTTCAGAAATACATCATGTTTCGCTTTACAATAACTGTAATAAAATCTCTGTATATCATAGTAGAATATAAGGCCTTTCCAGGCCCACAGTACAGTGGAGACATTTTTACATCTCCTGGTTGCACATGTTCACTGGAGAATGACTCAATAATATTTAATATGAGGAATGAATATTACGACACTGGCTAGTAATGAAGACACATGGGTTAATATAGCCCATCCTTGTAACAGAAAGTCGAAGAAAGGTTACATGATTATAGTCTTCTGAATGAAAAGATCAATAATAATTTTAGGGGATGTACAGCCTGTAACTTATGTCACACAATATAATCTCCCCTTTAGCTTTTGTTTAAACATCCACATTTAATCTTGAGCTCAAGGATATATATTTTAATACAACCCAATTTTTTTTTTGTTTTACGACATAATAGGTGTGGAACAATATATTCATTAAGAAAGGTACTGAAACAACCGAAAAGTTTCCCTTTTTGAAGGTTAGAATATAAATATTTTGTGGTTGTTGCAGGAAGTTGACGAAAACAGGAACAAGAATAAAGTAAATTACTGGTTGACATTGATAGTTTTGTATGTTTGGTAGCAGAGTTGAACTACTAGAAGACCTGTTGCACAATAATTTGATCCTTTACATAAGCCATATACGTATATAGGCTATATAGACCCAAGTCCAAGATTTTCTAATACAACAAAACATGTTGATTTATAGTTATTTTTTCCCCTTGTTTTCCCATTAAACTGTCTCTTAAAAGCAATACCAGGGAAACAAATAATACTGGGGAATGTTATTGATGTGGTTAACAGGACAGATGTGTTTTTACTTTGAGTTTATTGAAAACATAGATTGTTGTTAATTTATACAGATAGTGAACAAGAAACAAACATAATTCATGAATTCCTTCTAAACAATGTTACTGTATATAAAGTAGTGAATTTACTTTACATCTACTGTGTTTTTGCAATGAAGGCAGTTAGTTTCAAACAATTTCTGCAGCATTAAACAATACAAAATCACAGCTAAATATTACCTGCATTAAAAGAAAGGCAATTTAAGACCAATCTGCAGAAATCTTTTTGGGACAAAATATGTGTTGTTGACAATAAGCAGTATGGCAGTGTCCAGAAGGACACTGGTAAGCTTAAAGTGTTTACTTTTAACAAATTACTTGAACTTTAATTTGCACTGGACTAGGACCTGGTATCAGAAAAATGTCCAATTTTAAATTATTCAGAAGTATCAAAAACACTTTACTGAGAAAACCCAAATATAGGAAATTCCTCTAACTTTTCTACTCCATATTTCTGAGTAAAAAAGGTGCTACTCTAACCTGTAAACTGGAAATGAGCAGTGGCATTTCAAATGATCCCTTTTACTTTGGCAAAGGAGAGCATACTGTTTACGCTTAAATGTAAATAAAGAAAGATTATTGACTAGCTCAGAAAACATTCATAGAAAAGCAGCAGATTCCTGCAAACTTCAGCTATGGATTATTCTTTCTCTTTTAAGCTTGAAGTAATCCAGTCCCCACGTTTCTAATCATGAGGTGCACGGTTCATCGACTAATCTGCACTCAGAAGGTGATACTGTGGCTTTTTATAAGACTAATCTACTGGCAGCCCTCTGTTAAAGATAGTGGCTCATAGAGGTGTACAAAAGTCTGCTTCAGTGCTAATATTTACATTATTATGCAGCAGTATGACTGCATTCACCTCTGAGGAGGTTATGAGGGGAAACTGGGACATTGAGAATTGATTTACATTTTTCTAATTATAATAATTATTATTTTAACGCAAATAAAGTTTTAAAAAACTGGAGCAGAAAGTTATACAAAGGAGTTAGTTTTATTACAACATTATGGAAAAACATACTTCATATTTAAGGCTTCCTGAGCCTTAAGAAGCAGCTTCTGAGCAGCACTTGAGGGCAGCATTTCACCATATCTGTATTTCTAAGAGTTGGCACTATAATGAGATGCAAAATAACTAATTGATACGATCAGTTAAAGATCATAATATATTACCTTCTGCTCACAGAGGGTAGTTCAATTTAAATGTTCTATTCTACAAAGCAATGCGATATCTCTTGTCCCCACTTAGTGGGATCAGCAAAGTAAACGCTGAGCTCATTTTGTAATTCTCCCAAATGCTGTATATTGGATCATATTTTAAAGTTGAATTTTCATCTTTATATCCATCAAAGAGGAAAATTTTAGCCACAGTTGAGTTTTTCTTAAGTAAAATGGTGTGCACCACATCTTAATCAGCTTAAGACCAGACTTTGACTAGGCCACTCCCAAACCTTGCGTATCGTTTGTGTGTCAAACCATTTATTATCTTGCAGCAAAAGCTACATTTTAGAGGTTCAATACAGGAGCCCCAGACTATCTTCAGCCCCTTACTTTCAGACTTATCACAAATTTCTTGCTTTTTGGGCTTTTTTATGCTCCTTCTTTCTTTCCAACAAGTTCAATTTTAATAATTTGTTGAACTTCCAGGTTAGAAGCTAATGGGCCAGAGTCTAGTTGCTGAAACCAGAAAGTGTAGTTAATCACAATTAAATTCATGATTTAACTAAGGGGGTAATTGAATTTTCAAATGGAGGTATGTTAATGTTGGATATCTTGTTTTTCTTGATAAATGGAATCCTATTTTATATATATTTTTAGGCTCCAGTGGCCTTTATTTGTGTAATTTTTAAAAGTAGGCAGTCAGT
The DNA here is from genome assembly GCA_034780135.1 of Jordanella pulchra. Classification (NCBI taxonomy): domain Eukaryota; kingdom Metazoa; phylum Chordata; class Actinopteri; order Cyprinodontiformes; family Cyprinodontidae; genus Jordanella; species Jordanella pulchra. The sequence goes on from JAUZNJ010121875.1 coordinate 21,316, forward strand.
AAAGGGGAGTAGAGAGAGGGCAAGACATGCGCCAAAGATCGCAAAGATCGCAAAGACCAGCGACATCCGTGTTGAGGACTGAGGCCTCCATACATGGTTGCATCCTGGAATACTAATTTCAAACCGTTTTGTATTTACTAGGGCTATCTTTTAATGATGATAAATTACTTTCATAATTTGAAACTCCCACATGACACAAAAAACCCAAAAAACTATAGGAGCCAAGACCTGTTCATATGCATCCGCCTGCACATATAATCACAAGGAAACAGTCGTAAAATCTACACATTAATGTAAATATCACACTTTACACAGACAAGCACTTTATTGTTTGATTAGAAGCTGCAGAAAATAATGTTTTAAGTTCTGATTTAAGGACACCATCAGCTTCAGCGAATCTCAGATTTTCAGGAAATTTGTTCCAGAATTGAAGAGGTACAGAAATTAAAATGCTGATTCACCTCGTTCACTTCTGGTCCAGGGATCCCTGAGTAAGCAGGTCTCAGAAGACCTGGAGGGTCTACATGGTTCATAGCTGACAAGCAACTCAGAAATGTATTTTGGCCCAAGATCATTTTGTGCTTTATAAACCAGCGTTTCTTTTCATCTATTCCTTAACAAACATGGAGCCAATGCAGTGATTTAAGACCTGGTGTGACAGGATCAATTTTCATGGTGTTGTTGGGGAAAAAAAGGCTTACATCAGCTGCTCTGTGTTCTGTTTCAGGTTTCTATCCTAGCAATGTTCTTAAGATCATAGTAACATAGATTATGCTGTTAACATCTATATCTCAGTCAATGTACTTATAAATAAATCCATTTGATAACATAGGAAAGACGAGACAACAACTGAGAAATATTTGTTTATCTAGTCACCTTTGCTAGCCTATATAGAAACTTAGCTAAACTTGGCTGGTCGTTGATGGTAAGAGGTTGAAAAAAATCTCCCAGTAGCAAATGTTTCAATGACACTATGCTAATGCCTTAAAAGACACATTTATTTGATTATTCTGGATACATGTCTACCAGGAGTAGAGATAGGTGCAGATAACACAAGTTATGCAAGGTTGCATGATTAGGTTTCAGATCTCCTCTGGTGCAAATGATAGACCCCACATTTTACAACTTGCTACCTACCATAACGGATGAGTAAATGGTGCCTGAAGACCAAACACAGCTTTGTATCATCAGTATCTATGGTTCAGAGGCTAGGGTCTGAATGCAGCAGAGCCAGAAAGAAGGATGGCAGGTGGTACCGACCACTAAATCTTTGATAAGCACAAAACTAAACAATGTGACTGCCAAGGCGAGATGTGCAGAAGCTGACTTGGCATGAACTGTAAAAAAAAAACTGCCACAGAGACGGGAGAAGCAAAGAGGTTCTGGCACAGAACAAAGACAGACAAAAAAAACTTCTATCATAGGGAGGCAAATAAAACATGAATAACAGGTTGTTAACCAGAGACTGAGACTGAGCAGGTGAGACAGTCAAGCAGAGCACCAATTGAACAAAGAGCAAGAACATCAAACAGGAGCCTAAAAAACCCAGATCAACCTAACCAGGATAACAATTCAACAAAACAGTACAAAAATGTATCCAAACTGAAAACTAAACTGACTGAAATCATGGGTACAACCAGCCAACCTGTCACCTTTCCTCTTTTGCGTGTTACCATCGTGTTGTCTGAGCTATTCATCAAACAGAAGGGGTCTTAAAAGAAGTCAGAACCTCTAAATGTATTTATTATTCTTTCTTTGCTCTTTCTTTCATCTTAATCTCCTAACCCCCTCCAGTGCCTCACACTCCCCTTCTCAAACCCGCCCATCTCAGGCATTTTAAACACTCCCTCGATCTTCTCCTCTGATCTGTGTTCTAAGGGAATCACTTGTACCCCTCATCCCTTCACTCTGAAAATATCACACTCCCTTCTTTCTTTAAAATTTCTCTCCTTAACTATAAAACACACCAATTTCTCTAAAGCTGGACAGATAACCTTGTATTTGAAGTGCTAAGAGTGAAAGCTCGAGGACGGGCGAAGACATACTCAAACCACTAAAGGGTTCTCAGATTCATCGTTAAAACTAATGTTTTTCTCTCATGTCTCTAGGATACTCAAAGACACAGCAGCAGCATTATCCCTCCTTCAGTTAGCTTGATGTGGACACTTACTCTGAGGACTTAAAGTGTATGTTTGAGTCGCACTTTGCTTTTCCCTAGGCAGGCATGTTGTATTCATTCCCTGTGTGTTTTTGCTTGTTTTCCTGTGAGTCACCTTGTATCCTTGGATGAGTCCATTCTGGGTCTCGAGGGGCGGCATGTCCCAGGTCACTTCCAGGCCAGAGGGAGACAGGGCTGACACTTTGATAGACTGAGGTGCCACTGACGGAGCTGCAGCCGGAAAAACAGTAGAGCGTTAGGTTGCTGCGTGTGAGCAGTTGCATGTTAAAAGAAGCAGAAGCAAGAAAAATATGCACCACCCTTTCGATTAGAATGGGCCTCAGGTAGGACCTTGGTACTCCACTGTGGAGCACATAAGCATGAACGCTCAGCTGTGTGCACCTGAGGCTGGAAGAGAAGTCCGTATCACCTGATTTCATCATTCCCCTCCAGGCTTTTCTGACTCCCCCTCCTGCTAGGCTCCTCTATCCTCACCTCTTACTACTTGTTTTGTGGTACGTATGGCCTACAAAACTCTGCGAGCACACACTCACACACAGTACTTTGACATAGCTGCACACAGTTCATATGAATGGAGCACTGCTCCAATACACTCCGAGTGGAAGTACTTCAAAAACAATGTGCAAATCTGTTTGTAATTTACAGCTGCTTTGCCATAACTCCTGTTTGTGTGGGATTGGGGTGGGGTGTGGTGGGGGGTGTCTTTCTAACTGTAAAGTAAATATCAAAGAGATCTGGCACTGTTTGCACTCCTAGTTTGACTTTCAACAATGAAAGGGAAAGAGGGATATCGCCCTAACTACAAAATACATGACCTTGAGTTTTACTTAAGATGGATAAGCATGTACGCACCCCCTATTAGAAATCACACTTGAAAATGGGAGGGGGCAGTCATTGCCAGAAGGTGGGAGCTGATGGGACAAAGCGAACTGAGTAGATGAAAAAAAAATCTAAAATCGGTATACAACCCAAAATTTCTCAGTTTCTCAGAAGCTTTGAAAACACATCAGACAGTTACATGAAAGGTTGATGAAATTTTTAAACCTACCGCTAGACCTCAGCATCCTTCATGGGAGAAAATTCAAGTGGAATGATATCTTTTTGGGGGGGGGGAAATGCCATCTCAAGTTTTAGTGTTTTGTTTGGTCTTTTTTAATTCTAAAGGTTGAAAAAAACAGACAAATACTTAAATATCTACCTTTGCATGTAACTACATAAGTCTTTAATACTTTATTAGCCCATTCACAGCTTCGACACCTTCTTCATCACCATCTGGTGCACTGCTGCCACCACCTGGGACGATGGCCGGCTGCGGCCTATCGTTTGTTCTCTAGAAAGGGTGATTGGCTGCAATCTTCCTTCTCTGCATTCACTGCAAACTGCAAAAATTTAAATCCATCTATCCATCTTCTCCCGCCAGTGGAATAAGATGATTTATGTTTAAAATAAGAGAAAACAACTCCATCATCTTATTTCTAAGGCTGGGACTTTAACAAGCTAATGTTGTTACATAGTTATATTTTAAAACACATCAGACAGTTTAAAAAAATTAAAGCTCTTCATCACACTTTTTTAAAAGAAGTCCCAAGAAGGAACCTTTGTATTTGGTGTCATGAACACCTGTTAATCTGCCGAATAAGCAGCATTACAAGTCACTTTTGTGGGTTTTCAGGATTAAAAACCATCTCAGGACACCAGAAATTACACTATAACTATACTTCTGTGATTTCCGCGATTGAAGAGGAGACCGAATGTCACTTCTAAGGTGTTATTTATAGATCTGCTACTCAGGTAGGCTACGTCACATACAGTGCAAGGAATTATATCCACTTTGTTTAATGCTACTGGCAGACAGGAAAGAATGAAACAGGGCTCCTGTTGCGGCAAACATAGATGTTCACAACGCTAATGTCAGCGTCCACAGTTGCAGCTGGCCCACCATGGACCTGATAATGAGCTTTAGAGCCAACATAGTAAGTTATCGTTTGAAAAAATAAACAAATCCATAGTAAAGGGAAAATGCAACATGGATAGTTGGGCTGGACAACTGACTTAGAGAGGAAAAGTAGCCTCAGTGGGGTATATGTTTTAATTACACTAAATGTTACCTGTTGAAAGGCAGTGCTTTATCCATAGTCCTACTGCAATATTTTAGTTGTCAGTTTTAGAAATCTAATTTAAATCTCTTCTTGTACCAAGAGTTAAACTCTTACAGGCAGTACTATATGCCTTGTTGCTACGTATATAGCTGTTACCGTATTCAACGGAAGGAGTATGTGCATAAAATAGTTGCATAAAATATCAGGAGTTTCTAAAATAGCTAAATGACTATAACTTTCACTCAATTTTGAAATACCCCAAATAATAGATCAAAAACCATAAATAGTTGTGCTGTTCTATTGTTTATTCATTTAATAAATTAGGAACAAAAAATGGTTTTTGACTTGAAAAGGTAGTTTAGACAGAGGATTATTGAGAGAAGTAGTTCCGACAGGGACCGGGAGAAACATCAGACGTCTTAGTCCAGAAGTGTGCAGTTTTTTTTATATACACTGCTCAAAAAATAAAGGAAACACTCAAATAACACATCATATATCTGAATGAATGAAATATTCTCAATTACTACTTTGTTTTGTACAAAGTTGAATGTACTGACAACAAAATCACACAAAAATCATCAATGGAAATCAAATTTATGGAGGCCTGGCTTTGGTGTTTCACAGAAAATGAAAATGGAAAAACACTACAGGCTGATCCAACTTTGATGCTATGACCTTAAAAATTGGTGAAAAGGAGGCTCAGTGTTGTGTGTGGCCTCCACGTGCCTGTATGGCCTCCCTATAACACCTGGTCAGATTCTTGACGAGGTGGCAGATGGTCTCCTGAGGGATCTCTTCCCAAACTAAAGCATCGGCTAACAGTGGTGTAACGTGACGTTGGTGGTTGGATCAAGACATGATGTCTCAGATGTGGTCAATGAGATCCAGGTCTGGGGAACAGGTGGGCCAGTCTATAACTTCAATGCCTCCATCTTGTAGGAACTGCTGACACATTTCAGCCACATGAGGTCTAGCATTGTCCTACATTAGGAGCAAGTCAGGGCCAACCGCACCAGCATATGATCTCACAATGGGTCTGAGGATCTTATTTTCGTACCTAATGGCAGTCATGCTACCTCTGGCGAGCACACGGCTCCTGAGCCTCCTAGTGCGGGTTCGGCTGGAGCTGAACTGAGAATGCTTCTTCTACTTTGATGCACCATTAGAGTCTGATTGTGCTTTCATACTGACCCAACCAGACCAAAGCAGCAGGTGGAAAAAACACAAAACAAACAAACCCTAAGTTAAGTTATCACCTAAGTTTTTCTAATGGTGTTACTGTTCTTTTTTGGAGTAGAGAGTGTCCTGGTATCCTAATTAACCTCTCAAAGTACACACACTTGCTTTGATTCCTCCTAATATTTGGAAGTTGGTGTGAGTTGCACTTTTGTAAAAACAATAATTCTGTGTTTATTTGATTCCCATTGAAGACTATGCTTAAATATTCTACAGTATGAGCTCAGAACTGCATCGATATGCAAATTAACAGTATTTTAGACACGCGATTCAAACTGCGATTATTCAGTCAACTATGAATCTTCTTTTTACCCACCTGCCTCTCCAACAGACACCTCAACTGGAGCAGATGGGGGGCTCTCACCAATGATGTTGTAGCTTGTCATCACAATCTGATAATGTTTGAACTTCTTTAGTTCTGGAATCAAAAAAAAAAAACTATTTAAAAAATATCCACTGGACAGAACAAATCGAACAAAGTTCCGGGTAGAAGTTTATATCCACCTATAGTTGGCATGAATGACATAAAACTTGTTAGTCTTTCGAAGCATTTTTCGAAGGTGTAATGAATATTTGACACACAGCTTTAGTGCAAGACTTTACTGCTAGAGTGTAAATTCATAGAGGGTTTTTACATGGACTCTTCTACATGTATTTAAATAAATAAATATCCCTTAAATGGATAAATATCCCTTAGGAAAATGCAGAGAAATCTGCTTTTTGGAGTTGTCAATGATCTGCTAATTATTCTGACAGGATTGTACCAGAAAATTGTTCTCGTTGTTAGAATTCGAGGACTGTGTTTAAATAAGGCTGGTTTCCATATAAAGACCTAATTTCTCATGCATGTTCTGCACATTTCCATAGGATTGATATCAGAACAATTCCATAAATCAAATGTTAGTTTTTGTATTAGTTTCAAGTCCTAGCTCAATGTGGTAAATCCCTCAATCTTTGTCTCAGATAATGATAAAACGACACTCTCAAAGAAGTTGCTTTTCTGTATAGGCAGCTCTAAGCTGATACTAGATCAGTGTCTGTTATTTTGCAAAACTGGCTTTACTGTGACCATTAACACTGATGTTCCAGTGGCTTTAAGTTAATGACAGGATTTAGCCGTTGAAGTTCTTGGTTTGTTTATGAACATTATAACCAATATCCTGTAATCTGTGGGTGAAATATTGAGTCAAGAGGTTGAAATTTGGACACAACTGGGTATACCAACAGAATAAGGATCCCAAACCCAAACTAATTTTGGAATAGGTCGATAGATTAAGCACCTGTGAAGTGTATCTCTAAATCCTTCAACCTCAACCCTACTTCAAAAAATGCACACAGTGCTTAAGGTTCCTACCAGGAAACCAAGATATTTATACCAAATAAATCAATATTAAGGTTTATGCCAGATGCTTTTTGATGGCCAAACAATTTCTCTGTACTTCAAAAGGACTTTTAACCAAATAGTAGTGAGGATTTACAGAACTTTGTGTAATTTCCACTCTGTGTGAAGAATAAGAAAATTGACATTAAATCAAAAGTCTTTCACAGATTTCTAGCTTTCAAACATTATTGAAGCAGTATGTCGGATAATCATTTCACCAGAAAAGTTAGATCAAACAGATGAGTAAAAACTGACAATAAATATTATTTCCATAGCCAAGATCATTGTATGTAAACTTCTGACTTCAACTGTATGTTGGTTAACTTTCCAACTTACGTGTCAGCTCAAACTCTGTGAGCAAGGCGCTGCTGACTGTCTTGAAGGTGCTCTTAGCTTTAGAGGAGGGAAAGAAAGACAGATGAAGAAATCTATTGTGCTTAAGATTTAACAATAAAGAGCTCAATTATAATGTAATTTAATAGAATTGCTGTATTGAAAAGGAAAAATTTCAAAAAACGTTTTTGACTTCACTATTGTTGTATGACTCTATACTTTAAAGCGGGTATAAAATTGTCCATCAATCTATAGCTGCAGACAGATGGCTGACTACACTGAACATCAGGCTGCCTAGAGCCTAATCACATGTTATTACAGTATTGTTAACGTGCTGTAAGGGTGGTCCTGTGAAAAGCAGCTGTTCACTGATGCTTTTTAAACACAATAATCAATACCAAACTCTAAATCCATTAAGCTACATGAAGTTAAAAAGAAAAACTTAAGTTATTGTGTGGGGTGGAGCACAGGTAAAGACAAATCCAGGTAAGAGTTTTATACAAAGACAGATGATCAAAGCATTTTATAATACAAACAAAAACATGTATTACAACGTTATCATACTGTTTTATTAAACCTCTCTCAATCAGTGCAGGAAGGCTTTGTCGTGGTTCTTTCCTAACTTTACATCTTGGAAACTCTTGCTTCCAACGATGAAACAGGATGAGTTTAACCAACTGATCAGACGAAGACTTACTATAACCTGGCTTATGTTATTTTCCTAAAACACCTGTTTAAGTCAGAGAGACCCCAAACTCTAACTTTTCATCATCCCTTGAGTCATTACTCAATCTCCGAGTTTTCCAAAACTGAAATGTAATTATTCCATTCAATAAGAAAAGAAAGTCTAAATCTATGAAGAATTAAAGCTTAGACTAAATCTAGACAATTTTAAAGCTATATTGAATTCCAAAATAGAATAATATCAATCATATAAGCGTAAACTAAGTCTTATTGAGTCTCCTCTTTAGGAGAAAAAAAAAGTTGCACATCTTCAGGTATCGTTCTTATAAAAACGTCAATAAGCACAGCATTTTTAAGGGACCAGGACAAAAGCAGCACTTCTACGTAAAGGGTCAAATTTAAAGTGTTAATTTGCAATAAAGAGCAGTTTTCTTAAAAATGATGTCATTCAAATCAAGGCAAGAACAATTTTCAGATGTATTTTCCAAAGAAGAACAGAGGCAATTATTAACTCTATCGAGGAAAGTTACTAGATGGTCGATCAGTACAGGTCAAGGCGGGAATTAAAAAAAACAAAATGCTGTCTTGCATGAAAGCTACACAGATACCGGCGAAAAACAAAACAAATGCAAAACATTCATTTCATTTAAAAATGAAAGGTTGATAAAACCCCTCTGGGTTAGATAGTTAAGAACTCTGATCAATAATCTGGAAAAAAAAAATAAAAGAAATCACTATAGATAAAATGTTGAATTAAAGATGTTTGTGTACTCTACAGAAACTCATGTGGTTTACTCCATGCAAAGTAGATCTACTCACTTGTAATGAGGGCACTTGTGGTAATGTTTTTGGTTGTCTGGACTCCTACATTACTGACAGCGGACGCATTTGCAGGAAGCTCCCTGTAATACAGTCTGTACCCAGTCAGGACACCATTAACACTGTCTTCAGTGGGGCGCTGGAAAACATGCAAACAACCACACACATGTGCAGACATTAGTAATAAACTTCTTCAAAGAGAACTTCTGAGCCTATTATAATTTTTCAGCTGAGCTCGTTTTTCTTGACAGACCGGACAAAGCGAGGGCTAGCAGAACAGTATTTGAGCCTTATTTTATTAGTCATCCAATTTAAAGGGTTGGAGTATTGGTCTTGCAGTAACTTGCAAACGAGGGAAGTGATGCTTCAATAGGTTTGGCACTCTTGTAAAGGGTGATGAAATTGCTGGTGACTTTGTGTTTTCATTGCCTCTTTCTGCTTTGACATGAGGCTACAAAGATGAGAAAAGACATTTACACACTGAAGAGAAAGAGAAGCAAGCTGTAAAATACTCAGAAGGGATCTACCGTCTTTTCCTCTTTCTGTCTGTTTCCTGCGTTGCTGGATTGACTGCTGCTGAAGGCCCCTTTCAACCTATAGCACATCGCCTGCAGGTATTTAACCATTAAGAGTTAGACAAGTCTCCCCTGGCCAAGACTGTCCATGCATCTATCTGTTTCTCCTTCCCTCCATCCCTAAATCTCTTCTCTGCTACTTTGACATTTTCTGCTTTAATAAATAATGATAACAGATTGACGGGCAGCATTGCAAAGCACGGCTTTTACCGTACGTAAAGTACAAAACTCTGACAGGGTGCGCCTTTCAAAGGGAGTAGTTAACTTTATCTTCGAAAGTTTGGTCTGTGTTTATGAAGAACTTTTGAAAAAAACGTGTATTACCTTCCACTGCACCATCACTGAGGTAGTAGTTGTTGGTTTTACTGAAAGGATCTCTGGAGGATCATTAGGCACTAGAAAGAAAACAGAAGTGAACATGTGAAGGTGGGGAACAGACAGCCAGTCTTTTAGTTTTTCCTTTGTTTTTTTAAATATTTCATGCCAGATTCTTACCGTCCTGCAGAGTTGTAACAGCCTCTGTCTCCTTGCTGAGGACACTGTCGCCTACGTCATTGGTGGCAAACATTCGAAACTTGTATGATGTAAAGGGCTTCAGTCTAAACATGCAAACAGACACAAAATATACAAATTGAATTGAAATGAAGCTATAAAAAGATTTCTAAGCCGCATTTTTGGCTAATTTAATTTTAAATGTCCAAATATTCTTTTTAAAAGGCTGAAAGACCTGTTGCATTGTCATACATAATTCACAACACTTATTTCAGTTTCATTACCCATTGTGAACCCTTTTATTTGTCAAACATTAGAGGTCTCTTGTCCCTTATTAAATCTGTGCATAAATTAGCATTCTGGCAAACTGACAAAGGATGGGTTGATGAGATAACAAAAAACAAAAACAAATATTGTAAAATGTTGTTTACAATGGTTTACCAAGACAGACAACAAACATTTACAAGAACAAAAAGGCACAATTTGCTGGCAGCGATCATCTTATTAAATTTTCCTGATGCTCAGAGAAACTAAAACAGAATGAGGATCACAAAATCAGCTAAATAATGTTTATAAATATGACAAAATGTTTAGTTAAATCTGAGCAGAAACTTTTAGCTGAATTATATTGAAGGTTCAGGGAGTGTACATCTACAGGCTACGCAGTTAAGAGCTGGAGCGACATTTTCTAATATCATAAAATGATGATTTTTCTTGCAGGGTAAGAAAAACAAATAGGCAATTTACAAGTCATTTGCACCCATTGAAGTGAGATCTACCTGTGCAGTGGCAGACTTAGTCACTAAGGTCTGTAAACAATTGATATTTACCCATCCCTGGCAACTTGAAACAAATTTTAAAGGAATCTTCACCACAGTTGAGAAATTTTATTTGAATATTTACACACAGAGTTGGGCTAAACCTAAATATGAATATCGTATAATATCTTAGATTTATTAAAGCAATAGAACATAATACAGGAAAATACAAGTTGGACTCAGTTACTCAACATATATTTTAAGACTGTTAAAAAATATATATTTTTAATATGTGAAGTATAAACTCAGGGCTTTAATGTATCAGGAGAGCATTGTGATGTTATTGTTTTACTCAACCCATGTTTTCTTCCCTGTTCTCCATCTTTGTAATAATAAACATCATCCACACAGTGAATGGCAGCACAAGTTAAAAGTAGTGTCATTATTTGCTTAACTACTATTCCCAGTAGCGTGGTCGTAACGTCACTGTTTTCTACATCAAAGAGCTTTTCAGTAGTTAAACTACTTTCAGGACCAAGTACCAGAGTAGCTTCCACAAAAGCATCAAGCTACATTTTTCCAGACAGTTCCAGACCCTAAACACATCTCTTCTCCATACAAACGCAGTTGGAGTATAGCAGCCTTTTAACTTTTGTGTTCCTATCATCCTGGTTTCCACTCTAGACTTAAAAAAAGATGCCTGCAGGAATTATCTAATGCAGCTGATGGGTCCCAGATCAGCTGGAGACAATAGAGGAGGCAGAGGCTTACTACTTCCAAGATGTTCAACTCAGATTTAAGGAAACACATGCAGCTACTTAGGTTAACACAATCAGCTAAGCTAGTCATCACAACTCAGCCAGCAAACATCAACAGCTAACATAGTTCTAGCCAAAAAATATACATCTTTTTAAAGAAAAATAATAACGCCTTGTGTGAGTGTTTTTGTTCATGCACGCATGCATGCATGTGTATATGTGCTTTATAAATGCATGTGTGTATGAATAGAATTCATGCAGAAAAGGCGCAGTAGATTGTTTTTGCAAGTTTTTTTGTTTTTTTTTTAAACAAAACTAAATTGTTGTCAATTTAAAAAGATAATATTTGTGTAAATGTCAGTAGTACAAAATAAGGCTAATAAATATTCTACTTAACACAGACCATAGCAAGACTGCATAATCCAAAAATAAACAGGTTACTTTAGCCACTTTAAATTAATCAAAGAGATAGATGAAAGGTTTAACTAAAAATAAAGACTCATTTACACTGGATAATATGACCGACTCACTGACAGCTGCTGTATTAGTCTGCGACCTTGATACTGTTTTGGTTGAAGGAATCATGATTATCCAAGTATCAGCATTAAATGTTCCTTTATATCCGAATAGTAAAGTTTGATTCGAAATTTGAAGATAAGTATTGGTTTTGTTGAGAGAGAAGATTTTGACAAACAATCGAACTGATCTGATCTGTTTGTCACAGTTTCTTTCATCACTAGATAGCAAAGACTCAGAATGAAGGAAAATTTAAAATTCAGCAGTGATGTAGTTGAGCTACGTGTAGAGATGCTACGTCATTTTGGCATAGCTTAGCTTGCTACATATCTCTGGTAGCTTCAGTGTAGCAGAGCTTCATTTAAGTCGACTATCTTGTAGCTTAACTCACTACATTTTTTTTTTTTTTTGAGCTTTTTACGGCACAAGTGGCTCGTTTTTCTGACATTAGGCTGACAGGAAAGGGGGTATGAGAGATGGGGAGAGACATGCAGGAAAGGACCACAAGCCGGATTCGGACCTGGGTCGCTCGCGTCGAGGACTAATGCCTCCGTACATGGGTCGTGCGCACTAACCACTGCGCCACCTGCACGCCCAACTCACTACATTTTTAAGTATCTTGCACAATGCTGCATCCACACCACCTACAGTGACATCAAGCATCTTCTGTAGAAATAAAGATAATACAACTCAATCAAACTAGCTAAATAAGTCTTTGACATGCAATGAATCTGGAATAAACCCCCCAAAAGGCACTTAAACCCTCAGGTGCTTTGACTGCGCTATCTAAACATTATAAGTTAAGTTTCCAGTCTAACTTCCATTCCATTTTCTTTATCAATTTATCCTTTAAAAATATTGATTTTTTTTTCCTATTTTATATAATCCTCTTATTTTAATATATCACTTTTATTCTCTATTTATTTCTATTTATTAATATCTATGTATTTATTTCTCTATGCCAATAACATCTACCTTTGTTCTATTTTTTCTCTTTTGTCTTGTCTTGACACTCAAATATGTAATGTTTTTAATCTTGCCTTGCCTTTCACAAATTTTTCCCAGCGAAGCAAATAATGTGCAGGGCACTTTATGTAAATCACATTAGTTCTGTTTTAGCACTTAAATGCAAAATGCATGTTGAGCTCTCAGCACCAAATTCATTTTATTGTTTGACTGAGCTACAACAGTATTGGACCCCTGTTTTCCACCTTCTGTCGCTGTTTAGATGTTTGCGTGTGCCTGAGTCACTGCATGGTGTGAAATATCTTAGGCCCCAACATCAGCTCAAGAGCAAAACAAATTGTAGATGATATGCAGCAAAAGTATTCATTTATTTAAACAGAATTAATAACATAGTCTTTGATAATTTATCTCTAGAGTTCTCTTTCCAGAGCTGGAAATTATTTTCCTATCCCTAGAAGGCATTTCTTCAAGTCAAAAAGAAAAATGGAACTGCTTACTGAAACAGGTAACAAGGGCTTAAAACTCCACCGTGTATGTTCAATAGCTTATATAAACATTTCTCCAAAATAACCTTCTCACCTTCTTTCAGACATGTTTTGCTCTTTTAATGGCCTTAAAAGACCACAAAAGTGCTTGAATAACAATTAGCCTTCACCTTTTCTAACCGTCTCCAGTGTCACAGTGTTTTTATTGCAATATTCAAACAACATCTGCATTTCTCCTCTGTTCAAGGTGAAGGATTTAATGAGCCCAGAATAACAAAACATATCAGCCAATTTGAAAATACTTAACTCTAGAGACCCTTAGTATCAGGATGATAAAAAAAATGTAGCAATTCACCCTGAAAGCATTATCCCTTCACCTCCCCCCCACTCAAATGAAGGTGATTTAAATCTTTAGAGAATTGGATATGAGAGAGAGCCAATCCACTATCAGCATCGGACTCAAACCTAATGTAACTCCTGGATGTGATACCTGAGCGAGGTGCACTGATCCATTCAATAATCCAGACTCCACGGACCTGTTTTACCACATATTTGGTCTGATTTTATTTTGAAAGTTTAACTGTGCACTTGCAAATTTAAAATGACAAATTGTTTGTGATAATTGTATATGAAGATTTATTTTCTATATTTGTTAGATCAGAAAAGGAATCAGTCTTTCCAGTCGTTCTTGATGGCAGAGACCACTGCTACTAAATGCTGCTAACCGAGCATGGCACTCTTTTGAGATACTGTATTAATAGTCATGAAAACAGACAAGATTTTCTTCTTCTTCATGCAAACAGTCTAATAGTTAAAAATGTAGCATATTTTACAGTAATACAGTTTCAGAAGAGCACCAACACTTGTTGCTTTAAGAAGCTTCTGCAGCACTGGGGAGACTAAACATGTTGAAGAAAATTGCTTGCAATCCTGCAAATAACATAATGTATGTAGGAACTGGCACTTCATATATTGTGTTATTTATAATTAAGGAAGGAAGCTGCAATGGTTAGAAATCCAAACTTTTTTGCAAACTGATAATAAAGATCTTAAAGTGTCAACGTTATATGTTGTTGATTTAATATCAGTAAACTGGTAAACTGGTCATACAGTGAAATGTTTCCTCTTACCGTGATTAATTAAAAATAATCCTCAACAGAATGACTCGTCAGATCTCACTGTTATTGCCTCACTGTTTCACAGCCTTTTAAAACAATTTTTAAAAACAGTATCTAATTCTGAAGACTATATGCCCTGATGCCATCCCTTTTAATACCCTAGAGTTCAAATCTAGCAGCAAATTAATTTAGGCGTGAAATTTTCATTTTTTAGAACTCTTTCAATAAATATGCAAAATAAAAGCACAAGCTATGTACAAAAACTGCTGTTGTTTGGGCTGACAGCCCCTCTGTGTTATTTATCTATATTAGCTGTTATAACAAAATGGCAAAGAGCTACAAAACTACATCCCAAGTTCTGTATGTTACATAGAGCACTAATCAGTCATCTGAAAGTGGAAAATATATGAGCCAGTTCTAAGCCCTGGACTTTAACTTAGCTAACAGGCCAAACAAGAAGGATACTTGACATTTGTGGAAGAGAAGCAGGAAGAACTCCATGCTAAAAGAGAGCCATAAAAAGTCCTGCCTTCCTTAATAGAAGCGAGGGTAAAAACCTTCCATCATCACACATTGGTGGTGGCAGCAACATGCTGTGAGGAGTGAATGTCTTTAGCACAAGAAAATAGACCGAGCTAACTATAGGATTGTCCTGCAAGGTGATTTTAAAGACTTGAAACTTGAGCAAAGGGTAAAAATACACAAAGGTCAACAATAGAGTGGTACAGACAAAGAAAAGTACTAAAATGGCCTAATCAAAATTTGGATCTAAATCCAATAGAAAATTTGGGGTTTGCCTTGACAGATTGCTGTGTGTGATTTTACCGAGTTTGGAAATAAGAAATGGGGAGAAAAAACCTTTGGCGAATATTCAAAGCTGCTGGTCATCTCCACCAAAATAAATGCAATATATTTAAAGCCAGTCCAAAGGATTAAAAGACTACCCTGAATTATACACGTGAAAATAAAATGTAGACTAATGTTGAAATTCGGATATCAGAAATGCTGTTTAACGCTCAATAAGATTTGCCACAAAAAGTACTATAAAAGTGTAAACCCACCTCACACACTTTAATTGCTCTCACATATTATAAACAAATAAAGTAACTTAAGTTAGTCAGCTGGAACATCTTCCTAAATGATCTTTCTCCAGAATTTGTTTACAGAGCACCCAGGGGACAACAGAAGACCAGCCAGAAATTCAGCAGGCAGCAACTGGGAAGAGGTGTCCTCTATAATTATGAGCTCGGCTCAATGAGGGACCAGAAATGCCCTATAGATTTGTGTACAGAGAATGAATAGAACATCAAAGACACCAAGCTTAAACTAGGTGGGGCGCCAACAGCACTGGGAGGATGTTAAGGACAATGTTTGAAGATGTATGTTTGAAAAGTATGTATGCAAGCCTGGGGGGCATGATGTTTTGCTTCCAAAGTTTGTGGAAACAACAATTAGTACTCATAAAGAGCAAGTATGAGTGAGCATGTAGAGATGCAAGTTAATTCCACCATCCGTCGCCGCAAAGAGAGCTGAAAAATGGCATCAAAACATCAACAGCGACTCCACAGCGATGGCAGGCAGACTGTCCCTGAGGCAGGTCGAAATAGACACACTGAGAGAACCCACTCCAGCATCTCAAATAGCTCTGTGATAGCTCCAAAAAGAGCCCGCTTAAACAGTCACGAAGAACACTCCGAACACTGGTAAAAAGTCATCACAGCCCCTCTTCTCTGGCTTTGTCAGCAAAGTTAGAGCAGCCATCCCATCTGACCGATGCTGGCTGCTGCCTTAATGACACTATCATGGAAAGCGGAAGGACAGGGATGGGAAATGGAAGAGACATTAAGGCTGAAGCCCCCTTCAACTGGCAGAGCAGTGGTGATGCTTGTAGTAAAAAAAAAAATGCATGGCTGATGGTTTCTGAAAGCTAGGGCTGTTGATGGATGGGGGGAGAAAAGGAAGGAGATGGTGACAACAATAGGGGTGACAGGTGAAAAAGCAAAAACAGTTCTTAAGGAAGCATGGACAGGACACACAGTGAAGCTTAAAAGCTTGGGAGCGGACAGATATAGATGAAAAGACGATTTAAGTAGAAGTCAGAGCAGTTCCTGCTGTGCCTAGATAATAGATGACTGACTTCCTTCCTGTTTATGGTGTAATAATGATCATTTACTCCAACTGCTGCCTCCTTCTTTGTGGAAGATGTATTTTTTATACATTTCTGAAAATACACAAATGTTTCTTTACTGTCAGGTGCAACACAAGGTTGCAAAAATCTTTTTGCAGACTATTTAAACCAGTGCAGAGTTAAGTGATCATGCTAAGTAAGATGTTCATATTCATTCTGTTTGCTTTCAAATCCATGTTCGCCATTTTGCACAGTATTCTTATCCTTCCTATTTATTATTGTAGAATACAGAGCATTGCAAATATACTAATATGCATTAAAAACAAAAAGAAGATTGTTTTTTAACAGTTTTCTCCTTCATTTAGTTAAAAGGTTTGGACAGTATTTGAATTTCGAATCACCTGACTTTAATATGAGCTCATTGGCAGAGCTCAGCAGAGCTTGACCACTTGCTAGAAAGGTGGTTTGGACATTCGATTCATGTGTGTATCACAAGGGACACGTCTAAAAAGGCAGGACAATGGCCCTGGAGGATTTGAGCTTAGGACCACTTACTTCAACGTTATCATTTTTTGAACTTATTTTGAATATCCAAAGAAGGCCTTATGCTAATAAATTACGCCTAATTTTTTTTCACAACCAACTTTAGGAACCACTAGTTTAAATCAAAGCAGATGCATGTGTTCATAGTTTAGTCAAAGTCTAAACCTAAATCCAGTTGAAAATATATGGCTTAAGTTAAGAGCTGGTATTCAGACATTTTTCGATCCAATTTGACTGAGTATTTTACAAACACTTTAATTGAGGCTTTGCCAAACTAATTTGAGTTTTTTTTCAGTAATGTTTTGGGATATTACATTTCTTTTATTTGTTAACTTGTTTCTTTAAATTGCCCTCAGATGCCATTGGCCCCAAATAAATACACTGAACTGATTTTATCTGTTCTGTTGTTTGGACTTTTAGAGCTATTTCTATAAGATATCAATTAGACTGTTTTTATTGATTAACTAATTTCTTTGTGTCTTAGTTCCGCTCCTTCAATGTTGATTAGTGTCCCTTGGGAGTCACTCTGCTATTTCTGTCTCAGCTGCTCCTCATAGTCCCCCGATTTACACCCCTGCAGTCTATGCCATTCTCCACCTCTCCCTCAGTGGTTGTGTGGATTTTTTTCCATTTCATTGCTGAGTTTACTGTGTTACACTTTTCTGCTATTCTGCTCATGCTTCAGGAACTCCTCATTCTGGGATTCCTCCTGTGAGGGTCCTTTGATTTTATTATTCAATAGCGGTTTTCAGCTCAGTTAGTATCTGCATTTTGGTCTCTCATAAAAAAAAAACATGATAGCAAAACTTCACTAAAAATAATCAAAGGTCGATTTCAAGCCATTTAGCTTCCGAGGATCTGATATACATTCCCGAGTTAAAGACAAAAATTGACAATTGAGTCTCAAAGTCGATAAGGCTAGATTTTTCCGTTTATAAAACAACACGTTGTTGAACATACTCTCGACCATTTTCCTGCTTTATCTAACACAAGGTTATGTGTATTCATGTGGACCTAATAAACACTTGAGTACCTGTCGACTGTCCAGGAGGTCACATTGTGTGGGATGTCGGGTGTGTGGGTCTTCCATGGTCCGCTGGGCAGCTCCTTCAGCTGCAAAGTGAAGTACCTCAGTGGAGAGGAGCCTGAGCCACCAGTTACCCAGTAGAGGTGAAGCCGGCGAGCTTCAACCTCATCTTGAGGGACAGACAGCTTCCTGGGTGGCTGGGGACGCTCTGCAGATGTGATGAGAGAGGAGGACAGAAATCAAGAGAATGGGAGGGGAAGAGAAAATCAAATGATAAGCAGAACTGATAAATATGTTTGTCTATTGGATTTTGTTTTCATTTCACAAGCATCAGACAAGAAGAAAAATTGTGTTATAAAACAGCTATAACAGTACACCCTGGGTTATGATTGTTTCATTCTAATTTAGCTTTTTTCAGTTGTAAAAACATTTTTCGCAATTTTAGGTTTTCTAGTATTTTTCTGTTTACCATTTTTTTTTTTATTATTGCGTAGTTTTATTTTAGTTTTCATAAATTTTAGTATTAGTTTTTTCATACTTTGGTTCTTCTTTAGATAAATGGTTAAAAAACACATAACAGCTAGTTTTGACAGAACACTCCTGTGAAAAAAAACCCATTTCACATCAGTTTACAAGGCTTATCAAATATAACTGATAAACCTGAAAATGAATGATATACAGCTATGATTTCATTACTTGCACTCATTTCTTCTTTATTTTTGGTATTGGTTCTGTCAGGTTTTCCTCAACCAGACTCATCATTAAATTTACTCGTGCCTCCTCATTTTTGTCTATTGTTTGCACCTGTTTTGACCTCTACTTAAAACTTCAGTTTGTTGTCTGTTACCATTATCTGTTTAGTTGAATGTCTCTATGCTGTTTTTTGTTTGTTCTCTGTAGGTTTGTTATTGTGTTGAATTATTGACACTCACCATTGCATCAATCTACACTTTGGTCCCAAAGACCAACTTTTGACAACATTAGAACTGGACATAAATCAAGACCTAAACTTAACTGATATTCACTTGAAAGATTCAAAGATAGTTTATATCTAAGATGACTGCGCTTGAGTTTTTTTACAACAAAAAGTGGAAAGATTTAGCTGGTGGTGATTTGGTTCATAATGTTGGTGAATGTAACTGCAGAAAATGAAATCTTTTAAACCATGAATTCTTTTGAGGAAAGTGGTACCCTAGTGGATAGAGAGGAAAGTATTTGCTTCCTGGTGGGGCTGCAAGATCACTGGTTCTATCACTCTTCATCCTTTAACCTCCGAATGCTCCCTCGGGTGCTGCTCAGCGTAGCAGCCCACTGCTTCATAAGGGATGGGTTAAATGTGGACAGCAATTTTCCTTGCAGTGGGACTATAAAAAGATATTTGATCTATGTTTCACATTCTTCTTTTAGCTGCTATTATTTAGGCCTTTCTAAAATTTCTTATATCTACGCAGATGACATCAAGCTGTTTTTATCGTTGGAACCATATCCGCTCAATAGGATGTCCATGCTCATGCAATGTTTGTCTCATTTCAGTGACTGGCTCTCAAGCAACTTTCTGGTTTTAAACACGGATGATACAGACACCTTGATAATTGTTTTAAGCCACCCACATGCAAAAATCAATCATACAGTTGCTTTTTTTTGCCCAGCAACCAAATCCAAAGAAAGAAATCCAGGTTATGCAGGTTAGTCTTGACACTTTGAGGCTTTGATCTGAACATGTAATGTACTTGTTTTTCCTGTTTCTTTCATTTAAGAAACAACTTTCAAATATGACAATATGAGTCATGGACTTCTGAGTGGATCTATGAAAAATCTTTCATTCATTTGTGTCACTATGTTTAGACTAGCAAAATACCCCTTTTATAGGTCAGGACATATCTTTAAGCTATCCAGAACACAGCAACTGGATTTCTTACCGAATCTATTAAATTCTCGCACATCTCTCAAGTCTTATAGTCCTTACACTGGTTTAGAGTGGATTTTAGAATTTGATTCAGAACTCTTGTTCTTACCTATATGGCTTTAAATGGCCAGGCTCCTGGCTATTTGTATAAGCTTAAAAAAAAAACAAAAAAACGCTCTGCTCCTGCAGACATCGATTCTGAGCCACAAAATCTCCTAGATGTTCCCCGTACGAGACTGAAAGTTAAGTCTGTGGTTCCCAAACTGGGAAACAGTTCACCCCTGCAGATTTGCTTTGCTGAATCGGAGAGAATTTAAAAAAACAATAACAAAAAAAAAAAAACAGCTGAAAACTGATTTGATCCACCAGAGTTTTATGACATGATTCTAATATGCTTTTTGTGTATATTTAACACATTTCTTTTTTAAATTACTTATCTCAAATCTTAATTTCCTGCAGAGTGATTTGTATTTGTTAAACATGCATACTGATTTTCTTTTCCTCTCTGCACCTATGAACTAAATTTTGCTCATCTATAAGATAAAATGCCCAAATTACAGTTCAGTTTGCTCAGTGAGAGTTCATAGCATGGAAGCACTTTAGAAAGGGCTGTATATGTCTCTCAGTCTGTCTTCTGTGGATTAATTTTTAAGTGAACCAAGACATTTAATTACTTGAGCTTCAACAAAACTATTTCTCAGCATGCTGCCAGTCTGTGCATGCGTTTATTTCTTTGTGTCCTCACTATTCAATTACAAGATGAAGGATGGCTCTGGGAGTCGGTATCTTTGTACAGCTGTGTTAAGTGATAAGTAGACCTCAAATCAAACTCAGTACAAACAAAAACACACACCAGGAGGCACAACTGTCTAATTTGGGGGGCATTGGGCTATCGATTTGAGTCTAGAAATAAAAGCTTTATGGATTGTCTCTGAAGTTTAATTAATCAGCATTTATTTTACCAAACATGCACGACCACCGCTGAGCACATGCTGACAGGCATATAAGACTCGGCCTCCTTCGCTCATCCTTATCACAAGTAATTTGAGTGAAATCTGTTTGTGTCTTTCTTTCCCCCACGCAGAATCACTCTCCATTCCCTTCCAGATCTGACTATTGTCTACCCACCTTTTGTCTTTCTGATACCATCAATGCATCCCTGCCTGTTCTCCTTTTGTTCTGACCAATAGTTAAGATTGTGTATTGATAATAAACTCATAATTGTGATAACACGTGGGGCTCCGATGCCACACACACTTCAGCTGAAAAAAAAAAAAAAACGAGGAGAAGATTGGGGCAAGAAAAGAAGAGGAATGGCTGATGCAAAAACTAGTTATTCTATCTGTTACCTTGTTGCCCATCAACCTTTAGAGAAAAACACTGCATTCTGATTAAACTCTGTAGAAAGAATTGCTGCTTACTGCTAAATGTATGCAGCATCACACATTCAGATACGCACTCAAAGTGATTTTGTTATTTCTAAGGGATTAATCTGGTCTCTTTGGGATCATCAGACAGAAATCTCTATAAGGCTTTTCTGTCTTTGTCAAAGCAGGAAGGAGCCATTATGTTAGTGAAGTGGAACAGAGAAACACTACATCCTATTCTTAAGAAATCCTGATAACGATGGATGTTGGATGTTATCTTATCTGAATCAATTAAAATACTCTATGCATGATGATACTTCTGAACACAATATATAAGATTTCAGAAATCCTCGGAAGTTCCTTCTTAGTTTGATTTTGGATATTTTTGTTGCCTCTGAATAATATTTAACTTCAAAAAGACTGTGCTGCTACGCTGACAGAACTGGTGAGTTTAGAGATTAACTCTATCTAGCTCTTTATCCCTAGAAAGACAGCTAATCTTTGCACAAAGTATAATTCACACCACTTGTCCCCTAAATTGTTGAATATATTTTCTGAACCTGGTCACATAGTAAAGGCTGCACAGCTGGCAGCACTGTTGCCTTCCAGCAAATAGGTCCTTAGTTTAAATCCCAGCCTTACGTCTTTGGTCTTGGCCTTCTGCATAGAGTTTGTATATTCTCCCTCAGTGTCTCTCCAGATACTCCAAAATCAATGCTGCAGGCTTAAATGGATACTGTAAATTGCACTTAGGTGTGAACATATGTGTACGACCATCTATGTGTTACCTTTTGATGGTGTAAGGCTAATTTCCCAGCAATATGCTACATTGCAGGGGCCTACAGGTACTTCTGTTGATGAGTTGACTGGTCCTCATAAGGGAGGTTCTCTTCTTGGATTGGTGGTTAGGTGTAAATTGATTGTGGATTAGGTTTAGGGTTATATATGTATTGTTAATACTTAGGGTTATGGAAAGGGATGGGTTGGGCCATAGAAGTAATTGTGAAAGATTTTTTAAGGATACCGGGACATAACATGGGTGGTTGCCTGTGCAGGCTTTTTTATTTTGTCCTGTGTGTTTCTATTGATCTCTGTGATGGGCTGGTAACCTGAGTGGACCCCACCAATTGTCAATGATCATAGGAGACAGGCACAAACCTTGTCTCTCTGCAGGGATAAACAGGTATAGACAATGGATCCACGAATAAGACACTAAAATACACTTTAACAGTATTTGCTGCCATTGATATACTCTGAGAATACCAGAATATTCATACATATCCACATATTAACCTTGGTCGGGTGAATAGTCTCATAATAAACCCCATTTTGTTGGACAATAGCTGCTGTGTTTGGGATCACTGTTTTGGTGTGTGACCCACACACTGCTGTCCTACAGATGTCTTTGCACATTGTATGAAAACTTTGCTTGACTGAGAACTTCACTCATGATCCTGTGGGTTCAAAATAATGGCAATCAGTCTTTTGCCATCATGAGGTGTTTGTGCCGATATATGTGTGCTGTTCCAGTCTTGTGGTTCATTCTGCAGCAATTTTGCAAATCAAAGACATGGAGCCATGTTTTGTAATTTGTTAGATCTTTCTATTAGAAAGTTTACCTACAGTAGATGATCAATTGGGTTATGCTTCAGAAGACCAAGGTGCATTCACAATGGTCAACCACGACACTGTCGCTGGTTCTAGACTGTTTTTAATAGATGCCACCCTGGTTAAATGACTCGGTCAGAGCATCTGTAAAATGTTTTGAATGAGTCATTTAATCATCATAATTGGACAATTTACAAACTCAAATCCTTAAGCTTGTCCTCTGTTCCTACTTCTAACACATCAACTCTGAGACAAAGTGTTCCCTCGCTGTCAAATTAACTTCAATCATAAACAGCTGCCGTGATGAATCAGTAGTGTTACCTTCATCTGTCAATGGAAAGCCTGATCAGTGTAGAGGAGTATTCTTCTAGTAAATTCAATGCTTAAAATGTTTTATAAAAAAATTCATAGAGATAAAAATCACCATATTTTTTGAAAACTGTGATTAAAACAAAGCAGTTGAAACAGTTAAGTGTTTATTTCTTTGTTTCCTTGTTTACTATACTTTAGATTTTCGTGAGAAGAGATGTTATTTCTGTTGGGATCCGGAGCCTGCCGCTCCATCTTCCATCCAGCAGAGTGCGTCGTGGGTCTCCCGGGCTGGAGCCCTCTGCACAGCTGAGGGCGATCAGCTCATCAGG